>JAJTWR010000266.1:1132500-1202500 GCA_021613335.1 Whitmania pigra
GTCTGTGGACTGCCCCAGATAGCTGGATAGGGAGGGAGGTGAAGGAATGTACGCAGAATAACAGGATATAGGATTTCTGAGTGTTTAATATTTCTACAGGATCAATTCTAAATATTATTATTTTTTTTTTAATTCCTCGGTTTTGTTAATTAATTATAATAAAAAATAATAATAAATATAGAATTAATATTATAAATGTTTCATTAATATTATTAATACAATTACAATTTCAATTTTAACTCTATTATAATTAATATATATCATAACTACATTATTAATTATAATAAAAAATAATAATAACTATGTAATAGAATATAATATAATAACTATATAATAGAGTATAATATAATAACTATATAATAGAATATAATATAATAACCATATAATAGATAAATATATAATAGAAATAATATTATAAATGTTTTATATTATTATTATTATTATTATTATATTATTATTATTATTATTATTATTATTATTATTATTATTATATTATTATTATTATTATTATTATTATTACAATTACAATTTCAATTATAACTCAGTTGTAAGACCCGAACAAAAGTTTATTGTGACCCCTTCAGATATCGTCTGCAAGTACAGCGCCATTGTGATTGAACTTAAACAAACATCTTTATTCCTCTTTAATCTTTCCTTTTTTTTCAGCTGCATTTTTTTTTCATGCACTGGTTGTGCATCAGTGCATTCATTCAACTAATGGATCTTCAGCCCATTTTCCGCCGTCCATCCATCAATCCGTCCGTCTGTCCGTTCAACTATCAATCTGTCCATATGTTCAATCATCCATCCATCCATCCATCCATCCATCCATCCATCCATCCATTCATTAATTAATTCATTAATTAATTCATTCATTCATTCATTCATTCATCCATCCATCAACTATTCTTTCCCTCATTATTTGTTTTTATTTCAAAAGCGGTAGCGATTCATAAATCTTCAAAAAGCGGATTTAAAAAACATTAATAAGAATAATTACATTATTTTACTAGTAAATCGATTCAAACGATTTAAGGAAAGTGAAAAAGTTTTCATGACTAATTTAAATAAATTAATAAACTTGTATATTTATTTATTATTTAATTTATGTTACCACTAATTTATTTACTGATAGTAATCATATTAATCATAATAATTTAAATAATTTTATTAATTTATTACCTCAGCTAATACTGACAATAACAAATTAACGATTAATTAATTCTGAGGATATCGTCAAAGATAATGCTGAAGCAACTACATCATCTCTAATTGATCGTTCACTTCTTTCACTCCTTGTCTCACTCCTTGCCTCACTCCTTGCCTCACTCCTTGTGTCATTCCTCACATTTATTTCTTCTCTCACTCTTTGTCTCATTACCTACCTCTAGGCCCTTGCCATATTCTTCTGGCAAAATTTCTTTTTGCACGCCTCACTCATTCATCTTCTTATCATCTTACCGGTTTCCTGGAAAACTCATAAGAAACTTCGCACATTGCTCCTCTGCTTCGCTGATTCTGGCGCTCTCTCTCGGAGTGCGCGTGAGTGAGTCAGAAAAGCATTTTTTGGAGTGCTGCCGTAATTCAACTGGGTGCATTCCTCTACCACTATGATCACCATCATCACCATCACCATCACCATAGTCATGATGATCGTGATCATCATCATCGTCTTCGTCGTTGACGACATCATTATCGTCACCGTCACCGCTCAATGACGTCCGAGGAGGTACCGCTAATCGACATCCAATGAGATTGATGAATGATGGATTTTTTGGAGGAAAACAGAAACCTCTTCTTGATTGGAGAAAATATTAATCTCGGATGCGATGAGAGGAGGAAGAATGTACTGGTGATGATGATGGTGATGGTGATTATGATGATGATGATGATGATGATGATGATGATGATGATGATGATGGTGGCGATGATGATGATGATGATGATGATGATGATGATGATGATGTGATGATGATGATCGTGGTGATGATTATGATGATGATGAAAAGATGGTTTTGATAAGATGATGGTTATGATGGTGATGACGACGACGACGTTGATGTCAGCGATAAAAGGAGAAAGATTAGGCAAGATAAGATAGAGAATCAGGTGAGGATGAACAAAGACGGAATGAAGAGGAGAAGCATATCTGTCCATTCTGAACTTTACTAATTTTAACCCTTTTTTTTTTATTAAACTCCTTAATATTTTTTCACACCATCCATCCATCCGTCCATCTCTCCATCTCTCCATCCCTCCATCCCTCCATCCGTCCATCCGTCCGTCCGTCCGTCCATCCATCCGTCCATCGATCTGATATGCTCATTAATAATAAATCTATCCATGCACTCATTCACTTTACCATCTGTCAATCCATGCATCCATTGTCCATCTGTTCGTCCATCCATCCATCCAACAATTCGTTTCGGTTACTTTGCGAAACCTTGCGTCCAGAGAACAACGCCGGGGTGTCCCTTCGAGCAGTAACCCGCGGTCAAGTTTCCTTTATTTGCTTCTTCAACCTTTCATTTAGCAACCTTCATTAATTCAAAAGTTCATTCGCTCAACAATTCACTCAGTAATCCATTTAATCATTCTATCTATAATTCAATCATTCATTAATTCATTCAATAATTCACCCAGCAAATCAATCCATCAATTAATGATTCGATCAATAAATAAATAAATCAATCAATCATTCAATGATTCAATAAGAGATTCATTAGATTAACTCCCCCTGATTTTATCTCCCCACATCCTGTAACGCAGTCCTGACTGGGATCGTGCACTTAATTAATTGTAATACCTGTTAATAATTGTAATACCTGTTAATAATTGTAATACCTGTTAATAATTGTAATACCTGTTAGTAATTGTAATACCTGTTAATAATTGTAATACCTGTTAATAATTGTAATACCTGTTAATAATTGTATTACCTGTTAGTAATTGTAATACCTGTTAATAATGGGTACCACCTCTCCAGAAGTTCTTATCGACAAATTCGTTCGTAGCACTTCCGGTGGTTGTGGCTACCTGTTGCGGCTCTTGCATTCACCTGGTAAAGTTATTTTAATCGTTTTCAAGGTCAGGGCAAAACCAAATTAATGGCAAAACGTCACTCAATCAATCAATCAATCAATAGTTTCAAAAATTTTCAGAAATTCTTTTGTAGTGGTATTTTTTCAGTCTCAAACTTATCGAGTTGTGCCTGTCTGTAGCCTTAGCTGTTGACTTAACTGTTAATATAGAAAATAAATTATTCAAATGACCCAAATAAGCCACTTGACCTGAATGACCTGTTTGCACCTAAATGGTCTTCGCGCCGTCTACTTCCCGTTAGTTTCTCGTTTTACCGTGCTTTCCCGGTTTATAATAATAATAATAATAATAATAATAATAATAATAATAATAATAATAATAATAAATAATAATAATAATAATAATAATAATAATAATAATAATAATAATAATAATAATAATAATAATAATAATAATAATAATAATAATAATAATAATAAATAATAATAATAATAATAATAATAATAATAATAATAATAAATAATAATAATAATAATAATAATAATAATAATAATAATAATAATAATAATAATAATAATAATAATAATAATAATAAATAATAATAATAATAATAATATGAAGATAAACAAGAGGTCGAAAAAAGAATCACTTTCCGAACTCCACGAGCAGAGGAGTTTTCAAGTAAATCTGTTTTCGATTCTCGTTGGCGCATATCTTCAAATGGCAATAATGAAGGCCGTTTATTGCCGGCGTAGGAACTTTTATTAGTTCTCTCAGCGAGGATCGCTACCCTCGCTCCGTTCTCGACTTTTACTCGGAAACCGTTTGCAACTGCAAATGTTTGGGAGATGGTAGTTCCTTCCGCCGTGGAAAAGTTTCACTGATGGTCAGAGGCCAAAAAGTAGTTCCTTGTGTCGGACATCGTCAATGGAAGGGAGGACGTTACGTGTTAAATATGGTTCAGCAACCCCCATTTCCTTCCTTCCTCCGAGGGTGTGAGTATATTTAAAATATTCTAGGCCAAGGAGCAAGCCACCCATCCACCCCCCCCCATCCGCTTCTATCTCTTTCTCTCTCCTTTCTGTCGATCTCACGTCTCTGGTTTCATTGGAGCCACTTTCAAGTCGGAAACGTTTTTCTTCATCCATCCATCCGTCGAAAGACTTCAAGAGCCTGTGACGAAGACCATCAGAACAGAGGACACCATTGACAGACACCCGTGACAGACAGACAGACAGAACAGCCAGATTTCCCGCTCAAAAACTTTCACGACATCAAAGCTCGAACTTCAAGCCGAAAAGTCGAAATATTTTTTGTCTCATTTTTTTCCGTGCACACCCCTTTCTTCTTTCAACTGCAAGTGACAAAAAACAAAAAACACTAAAAACTTCACCCGTCCGTCCATCCATCCATCCGTCCGTCCATGCATCCATTCATCCATCCGTCCGTCCATGCATCCATTTATCCATTCATCCATCCGTCCGTCCATGCATCCATTTATCCATCCATCCATCCATCCATCCATCCATCCATCCCATCCATCCATCCATCCACCATCCATCCATCCAGCCATCCAGCCATCCAGCCATCCATCCATCCAGCCATCCAGCCATCCATCCAGCCATCCATCCATCCAATCCATCCATCCATCCAGCCATCCATCCATCCAATCCATCCATCCATCCATCCACCATCCATCCATCCAGCCATCCATCCAGCCATCCAGCCATCCATCCAGCCATCCATCCATCCAGCCATCCAGCCATCCATCCATCCATTCATTCATTCATTCAGTCATTCATTCATTCATTCAGTCATTCATTCATTCATTCAGTCATTCATTCATTCATTCTTCATTCATTCATTCATTCATTCATTCATTCAGTCATTCATTCATTCATTCATTCATTCATTCATTCATCATTCATTCATTCATCCATCCATCCATCTACAGACCCTTTAACCCTCTACTCCTGCAACCTCCACCATCATGCTTTCTATATCCGTTTCATCCATCCTTATCTGGAACACATTCCCAGTTTTATCGTTATGGAATAATTATGACTGCTGAGGTGAAGACTTTATTCTTCACTCACGATTAACTCATCACCGTCGTCGTCGTCGTCATCGTCATTGTCGTCACCACAATCATCATCATTATCATCATCGTCGTCGTCATCATCATCATCATCATCATCATCACCACCATACTCCCCTTCGTCATTAATTTTGGAAACTGAGTCATGACGTCAACACTTTCCTTCTAACCATCCGTCATAAGTGACGTCATCGCACGAACAACCACCTCGATCCAATTTTACCACCCGCCGTTGGCGCGTTAAAGCGAACAGAACACCGTCAATAGTCGGTGATCATCGGTTAACTCACATATTTGTCACCGTCTCAATCAATCAAATACACAATTTTACCGTGTTTCTTGTTTTTATTTTTGTTTTTTTTTTACCACCTTTCAACCACTTCAACGGCGATGGTAACTCCGGGGTCTAAAAATAGAGCGCATTATTTGATATTTGTTCATATCGTCTTCCTAAGACCAAAATAAATTTCTGATGTTATGATGCCAGAATGTCTGCCGAGTAGTTCTGTGTCCTGACTGTTATGATTATGATGATGATGACGATGACGATGACAATGTTGATGATGATGATGTTGTTGATGACGATCGAGATATTTTTTCAAAAAGCGATAAAAATATTACGAATGTTTATTACGAGACTTTGTAAAAATGTATTGTAATTACTAATAATTAAAATATTAAAAATATTATAATTATCTAACATTACAATTATCAAGCCCACAACGAAACCTTATAACAAGATGTCTTGAACCAATCAGAAATCTCCTAATTGTTAAGCGAAATATGTAAATTACCTCCCACATCACTTTACATGATAGTTGCTGTACCGTGGTAAGTCATTCAATGATATCATATCATAAGTCGTAAATCCTTCACCTTTTATCCAGTATCTTGTATCTCTGTCTCACCTGAGTGAACATGCGAATGGTTTCATTCACCCGTCAAAAATTTTCAACTGACAAATAAAATTGACGAATAGCAAGTGAGCTCTTTTTCGTCGACTTCGCCTTGTGGGATGCTGATGTAAAATTTCAAAATAAATTTCAAAATAAATTTCAAAATAAATTTCAATTTAACTCGTTTAGATTCTCACGACTTTCTGTCTAATTATGATTAATTATTTGATTAGCTAATCAGTCAATTAATTAGTTAAGTAACTGATTAATTAATTAATTAGTTAAGTTGTTGATCGTTTGTCACAAGAGATGGCATGAATGGATTGAGGTGGATCCTTGCAGTAAGGTAGTGTTAATGCTGTTTTTTGTTGATTATGATAATGATGCTGTTTAATAATGCAACGACACAATCAAGCGCCGAATTCCAATTGCATTAAAAACGTCTTAAACAACCTTGAACAACCTTGTTTGTCTTCTTTGGTATCCACCATTTTATCTAGTGATTCTAGATTGATTTATCGCGCCTGTCATCGCCATCATCGTCGTCATCGTCATCATCATCATCCTGAGCATTACCACCGGAATTATCATCATCATCATCATCATCGTCCAAATTATTCAAATCCCCATCATCCAAATAAACATGACTTCTATAACAATAAACACAACGGCATATCTACCAGTAAAATCACCACCGTAAACATCATTACCACATATCTACCACCCAAATTACAACCAACCAAGTCATCAGTTCCACCATCCACCCCACTTGTCCACCATCCACCCCACGTGTCCACCATCCACTCCACGTGTCCACCATCCACCCCACGTGTCCACCATCCACCCCACTTGTCCACCATCCACTCCACGTGTCCACCATCCACCCCACGTGTCCACCATCCACCCCACGTGTCCACCATCCACCCCACTTGTCCACCATCCACCCCACGTGTCCACCATCCACCCCACTTGTCCACCATCCACCCCACGTGTCCACCATCCACCCCACTTGTCCACCATCCACCCCACGTGTCCACCATCCACCCCACTTGTCCACCATCCACCCCACGTGTCCACCATCCACCCTACGTGTCCACCATCCACCCCACGTGTCCACCATCCACCCCACTTGTCCACCATCCACCCCACTTGTCCACCATCCACCCCACTTGTCCACCATCCACCCCACTTGTCCACCATCCACCCCACGTGTCCACCATCCACCCCATCTCAAAGGAGGTGTCTCGCAAGCGCACAAGTCAAAGGATATTGTGGGAAGTTCCTGGCTCAGATACGTGACGAGAGTAGCAAGAACGACAACCACCCTCAATTAGAACTGCTCGGCATTTCATAAGCGATTCCGAGATTGATTCCTTGTGCTACCCATCCCTCGTTAGTTCCCTCTGTCCATCTCACGGTGTCCGTCTAGGGGCGTCATTTGGGGGGGGGGGGAGTCGGTGGGGTGGTATGGTGGAACAACGCCCCAATCTCCTGATTTTTAATTAGACGCAAAAAAAGTCTCTTTATCCTTATTGCCCCCTTGGAAAAAAGATGAAATGACGTCCCTGTGGCCATCCTAGGGTGGCTGGTTGTCGTTGGGGGGGAGGACAGTTATTGTTTGCAGATTGTAAAATTTTTTTTCTTTCTGGTTTTAAAATTATTGTTGAGAGATAATATTTGTTGTACTGTTGTTGTGGTGGAGATTTGTGTGTTCAGTTTATCCTTTCTGCGACTGTTTTAAGAGAGTTTTTAAATTTTGTTTTTTGATAACTTGTAAAAAGTATTTTTTCCGATACGAATATTTTTTTATTTTAGAAATAATTTTTATAAATAAAATTTTTATTTTATAAATAAAAAAAGGAGCAATTAAAAATATTTAAGAATTTTTCTTCCTTTGCCTGGTTTGACCATGATACGTCACAAATTTTAAAAACTCGAAATGGTTTTAAACTTTTAATCTTTTAATCTTTCAATTTCTTGCAAATCTTTTTATTTTGCGGGAATTCCACTTTCCATATTATTGTTCATCAATTTAAACTGAAATATTAAAAAAAAAAATAATAATAAAAAAATTCAAACTGAAATATTTGAAAGTAATAATAACAAAAATTTAAACTGAAATATTTAAAAGTAATAATAATAAAAATTTAAACTGAAATATTTAAAAGTAATAATAATAAAAAATTAGACTGAAATATTTATAAGTAATAATAAACAAATTTAAACCGAAATATTTAAAAATAATAATTATAAAATTTAGACTAAAATATTTATAAGTAATAATAAAAAAATTTAAACCGAAATATTTAAAAGTATTAAATAAAATAATTTAAGCTGAAATATTTAAAAATAATAATAATACAAATTTAAACTGAAATATTTAAAAATAATACTAATAAAAATTTAAACCGAAATATTAGAAAATAATAATAATAAATAATTTAAATTGAAATATTTAAAAATAATAACAAAATTCAATAATAAATAAATTTAAACCGAAATATTTAAAAATAATAACAAAATTCAATAATAAACAAAAATTCAAAAAGATGATGGCATGCTAGCGATTCGAACGCTCAAAAAAATTCAACATGCGAATTTATGGATGGAAGTGGAATAAGTAATTCGATTAAATATAATGTGATAAATATTTTAATTAAATACGATGCATTAATTATTTCGCTAATTATCAATGAATAATATCATAATTATTCTAATAAATATAATGAATTTGAATACAAACCGAATAAATACATAAAATAATTATATTTACATATTTATAATGTTATGCTAATGTTATGTGAACAATATTTATATTTATAATGTTATGTGACCTTTATTTTATTAGACATCTAACCTTCAACAACTTTTCAGATTGCCACAAGGCGACTACACCGACTCAGAGCAACAACAGTAGCAGCAGCAACAACAACAACAACAATCATCATCATCATCAGCAGCAGGTCTACTCTTTCAACACATTACAATCAGGTTACGATGAGGTAAACCCACGTTACGCGTTAGAATGATGATAATTCACAATTCATAATTCACAATTCATAATTCACAATTCACCATTCACCATTCACCAGAGCCAATTGTCATCGACTGCCTTCATGTTTTCGTCTTATCATCTTCATTATGACCGGCTCATTCATCGGCCATTCATTCGCTCATTCACTAATTCAATCCTTCAATCAGTGTTGATGTATTAATTCATTCGCACGTCATCGGTGCCGGTAAATATCATCGCCATTCTTTGGCCACTGTCGGACCTTGTCATCACCTAATCATCATTACTACTGCCATCGTCATCATCATCGTCATCGTCATCATCATCATCATCATCATCATCATCATCATCATCATCATCATCATCATCATCATCATCATCATCATCATCATCATCATCATCATCATCATCATCATCATCATCATCATCATCGTCATCGTCGTCATCATCATCATCACCATCATCATCATCATCATCACCATCATTAGATTTTTGACGAATCGTCGGACACCAGATCCCCATGGCCTTACGGATTCTACCCAGACAGAGGAGGTGAGAACAGTTTGAACTATCACATATTTTCTACTTGCATTAATCTTCATCATCATCATCATCACTACTACCACCACCATCACCACCGTCATCATTATCATCATTCCAGCTGTTTCGAGCCGTTAGTGCACGATTTTATTTTCCAGCTTTTCACAATAACAACAAACAACATGACGCTCCTTCGAACTAATCTGCTAATTTCGCAAAAATATTTGCATCTAAATATTTAAATAATAATTGTGAATTAACAATTATTAATTATTAACAACATTATCGTCTCTTGACGAAATTTCAAATACTCCAAAGATATAATCAACACAACAATAAAAGAAATATAATAATAATGTTATTATTTTTATTATAATGAACCAATTTTTATTTTATAACAATTATGTCTCTCAAAATTGATTGCCGCTAATTATTCGTAACTTATTCATCAGATATGTGCAGTCCCCAAATGTGGGCACGATGCAACCAGGGTCCATATCCTTCTCCCCAGGCCACACAGCCACATTTTCCCGCCAACCACCATGGCTACTACAACTACCAGGGCGTCAACAACTACACCGACGCCGAAGCCGCGGCGTTCGGTCGCAGCTACAATCGCTTCAATCCGTATCGAGACGCTGGCAAAGCATTTCAACAAGCGAGCTTTAATGGTAGCTAGCGACATCTTTAATTACCATTCAAAATTAAACGAATCAATCAATTAAGTAAATAATTAAGTAGTCAAATATTCAATTAATTGATTAAATTAAGTAGGTAATTAAGTAATAAAATATTTAATTAATTAATTTATTAATAATAAATAACAATCAGCAGTTCAATGTCCTCTCAATTGGACTGGCTTCAACGGCAGTGCATCCAGTAGCACTGCCCTCCAAAACTTTGGCGCCCAGCAATCGTTTGAACAGAAGCAAAATCAGTCTCTCGGGAATGCTCAGATGGTCTGTGGACATGAGACAAAGAATATTTCTATAGTCTTGAATTTAATTAAATCTATTACTTAGTATAGTAATAAATAATTTTAAATTATTAAAGATGCCTTATTAATTACAAATTAACAATTAATTAAGTTAATTAATAATAATTAATTAAGTAAATGAGTGAGTGAGTGAAGTGAGTGAATGATTGAGTGAGTGGGTGAATGATTGAGTGAATGATTGAGTGAGTGAATGATTGAGTGAGTGGGTGAGTGAATGATTAAGTTAATTAATAAATTGGTGTGTATGTTTATAATTTATTAATTAATTATTGCATGTTTATATTTGATTTGGAGTCGAAAGTGTAAGAAACTAAAAGATGATTTTCTCCGGGTTCAACAGGTCAGAAACTTTAACCTCTTCAACGGCGACCAATGTCGGTTCAGTGCACCCACGCAAATAAGTTGGTCTCAATTTTTATTCGTTAATTTCATTTCTAATGGACAAAATAACATTTAAAGAAGATTTTAAATTTTTGAAAATTAAAATTACTCATAAAAATTGAATCTCCGATGGTTTAAATAAAAATAAATGAAATAAAAACCTTTCTATTTTTTTTAACCTCAATGAACTTTTAAACCTCTCATTCATCTGCTATTGAAGGCAGCTCTCAATACTTGAAGAGAGACTTTCCCATCGGTGCAGAGGCCTACGGTTCGAATCCCAGGGTCGGCCAGTACTACCAAACTTCAAAGAGGCCCAGGCATGATATAATTTAGGACGTAATTTAAGAAAATAATTGGCTTTTTAGTTAATAATTTTTTATAATTTTCTTAAATTATTTTTGAATTTTCCGATGTTTTTTAATTTCCAAATTGCTCCCAACTCGGCAGATTTTCAACATTCTCTTCCGGGGACAGCAACAGTTGTGGGGAGACGTGAGTGGCTTTTTTTTTTTTTTTTTAAGACATTTTGTATCTTTTTCTATTTTTTAGGAATTGAATTGTTGATTAATTTTCGATTTATTATTGAACGTTAACGGCTCAAGTATCGTTTTATTTATTTTAATTTATTGCGAATAACAATAATGAACCGACGACAACGTCCTAAATACGCATTGATTTAATCAATTTTATAATCGATGTAATCAATTTTATAAACAAAAAAATTATCATCACCATCGTCGACGTTGCGAACTGGTCTTTTATTAAATAATTATTGACACATTAATTTCGTTTGAATTAAATGTAGAATTCACTTTAAAAAACGAAAAAAACAAACACAACAGAAGTCAAACATTGGAGGATGAAGACGACGACGATGGTGTCGACGGTGGAGACGACGATGAAAGTCCAGAAACGAAACTGGAAAAGGAGAAGTTGAGGCGGCAGCAGAACAACGCTCGCGAAAGGTGAAAAACATCGACTCCATTAATATTAATTATTCAAATTAGCACACGTTAATATTAATTATTCTAATTGTGATAGAGATTTATAGTCGTTGTTGATTAGTACAATGTCTTCGTATGGCGTCGATTTGCTGGTTAACCTTTTAAAATATGATTATATTTAATTAACTAATTAGTCCACTTAATTAATTGATTTAATTGAATTGAATTTAAACGAGTGAATTTAATTAAATTAATTTAATTATCCATTCAACCAATCAACAAACAGGGTAAGGGTGAGGGACATCAACGAGGCTTTCAAAGAGTTGGGGAGAATGGTGACCCAGAGGTTACAGTCTGACAAACCACAGACGAAACTGGCCATTCTCCAACAGGCTGTCTTCCTCATAACCACTCTTGAGAATCAAGTCAGAGGTATCAGAGCTGCTCGTTTGAGTTGATGATGATGGTGATCTCTGATGTTGATGGTGGCAGTGATGGCGATGTCTTAATCTTTAAAATCTTTTAATTTTTGAAATGATTCACCAGCTTCAAATTAATAATTCATCATCCAGAACAAAGTCTGACCACTCCCAGAAACATTTGCTTCAAACGTCGCGACTTCATGCAAAACCACTCCTCTGAAACTCCACAAGCTTCCTCGTCGACAGCCGTCGCTCCAACATCAACGGCTACGACCACAACTTCCAACCTGACGTCGACTGCCTCGGCTACCATCTTCACCACAGCTTCACCGACGTCTGCGGCATCGCAAACGCTCGTCTCGACAAGCGCTTCGTCGCCTGTCGCTTCAGCGAGTAATTACTCTGTAAACTCTTCCATGGCCGGCTCCAAATCCACCATGACTTCGACTTCAATAACCCCACAGCAGCCACGCTGCTACTTCCAGCAGCAGTCGCGATCCTTGCAGCAGCTACAAGCAACGGCCAATTCTTTCCTAAAAGAACAACTACAGTCCACGGTGAGAGAAAATCAATATTAAAAATATGTTGTCATTGTTATTGCTGAACTTGAAAAAAGTTATTAATTCTAAATACATCAGTTAACTAATAAATGCTTGTTTTTGTAGAAGTCGTCTGGACCACCGAAAAAAATGCGAAGATGACGTCTGCTAAATTACATTTGGATCAAAACGCTCCTTTTCGGTAGATAAAAATCAATTAGTTAACTAGAAATTATTTTTAATCAACTACGCGACAATTTTCTTGCTGGCGAAATTATCGTTCTTGTGAATGTATTGAAATTGAATATCCATGCTAGATTTTGTTTTAATTCTTCTAAGATCGATATTAGCTTTAAATTATTAAAAAAAAGTTTTTAAAATAATATTAAATGTTAATGTTGATGTTTAAATATAAAATGGCAACGTTTAAAAATTTCGTAACTGAATACGATTAGGACTTCTGCTTTATGGCGCGTCGCTATGATTTTATGAAGAATTTTGGTGAGATCGTGTCGTTCCAATTTTATTTTATTTTTTTTTTTGTAAATTTCCTTCCTATAAAAAATGTTTTAATGTATTATTGTAATAAATAAATTTTTTGCAAAGAACTGGCGTCATAAAGTTTATAAACAACCTATAAATGTAAACATTTCTAATGTTTCGAAACTTCGAGTTGCGCTCGCTAAATCCGGAATTGAATTACAAAAAATTTGCCCAACTTAGTCGCGAATAACACTTCAATTCAATCTGTAAAGAAATCTCGTTAACATAATCCGAAAAAATTGTAAATCCTCGTTAAGTTCGTTAAATTCCATGTCTAGCAGAGTATCAAATAAAGTTATGGACTATTTATAGATGCTACGCGCGGCGTTATTTAAATATGTTCGATAGTTGCTACTCGTATGGGAAAGAATCCATACAGCCATAGAGATGTTCTGCCCCAAGCACAACTGGCCAAGAAGGTGTGGATACGCTTCTTAAAGAAACAGTTTCCGTAATTACATAAATTAATGTAATTTTAATTTTAATCAAAGTGTTAACATCGATTAGTCACAGCCGACAATGCCGACACCAAGCGAGACATCCCAGCCAGCCATACCACGATTATGCACCCGATCCCGCGAGGATTAAGAGGGATTTGAGGCCCGACTGCAAACCCCATCAGTACTTCAATCCGTACATGTACCCACCTCCTACTGGGTACGGAGAACACGATGTACGGTCTTGTAAGGCAAGGCCTCCGAGGCCTCACACATACGAAGACTTTATGAACGAGTCCGCCAAATTTCTTTACAACAAAAGAAATAGAAACGACCGCCCTGGAACTCAAGACACCCCTTCGGAGATCAACTGGATGGCCAATAACTTCGATACTTGGAAACCCATCCCCGAGAAAGAGCAGTACGAGACACACGACTGGCCGTTGCCGCCTCCTTCGGCCTACAATCCTCCCCAAGTGATCCAGAAGAATCGCTCGCTTCGGGACAGAATAACAACTCCAGACGATCCGATTACCGAGGAAGAGATGAATTGGAGCAAACCCTTGAGTCCTTCGCTAGCCAAGTGGCTCCCAAAGGACATAGTACCCCACTCGAAGGACTCGAAACTCTACGAGATGTTCAGAAAGCAACTCATGTGCGACGTTGTCATCTTGACGGCGGACGGTACGATACAAGCCCACAAGATTGCCCTCTGTCTTAGGAGTTCGGCATTGGTGGACATTTTCAGTTATTATTCCGGCAACGACGTTTTTCGACTGGACCTGAGTGACTTTAAAGGAGAGGTTAACATTCGGGCTAAACTGGGTCGGATTATAATTGTAATTGTAGTAATTTATATAGCACTCCTTCCCACTTGTAGCAGTGACACTTTACAACCGTTGCCATTACCGCCGCATGCAGGAACGCAACCCGTTCGTTCAAACTGCAGTTTTGATTACTCAGTTGTTCTCACCATCCTTGTAAAGATGGATGATAAAATTGATAGCAACAATTTTATCCAGGTAATCATCGCCGTTCTGATCTACGTGTACACCGGACAACTTCATTTAACTCCGGACATTGTCGGCCAGGTGATGCTCTGTGCACAGAGGTGCCAGATGGATCACCTGATCGACAGATGTCGTCAGTTCATGTACAACAGCCTCAACGTCAGTACCGCCGTTTTGTTCTACTCCATCGCTGCCAACAACAACGATGTGAAGCTGCGTGAGGACGCGTTCAACATGATCGTCGACAATTTCGCCGACGTGTGTCAGACGACTCACTTCATGCTGTTGCCGTTTGACAGGTGGAGTTTTTTGGGGTTTTTTTGGCGCTTTTTTCGGGGGGAAATTATAGTAATCGTTTGGTGGTAGTTTTGGCATTTAAATGTATTCCGTTGACGCCCGTACTCCGCTACAATTTTTCAGGTGAATGGCGTTCTAAAACTATCACGTTTTCACGTTGTAAGACCTTGATGAAATTCTATTTTAATGAAGGGGTTAGCGATAATGATAACTGTGTTTATATGTTTATTTAACATTCATTATATATTCAATATCATATTACTTTTATATATATATTTATTAAGTAAATTTACACATTAAATCAGACTCAGACCGATACTAGACAACGGTGCTCTCAAGATCAGAAACGAAAAAGACGTCTTTGACGCCGTCATTAACTGGGTCAACTTCAACCCTAGCAAAAGAATACCTGTGGCTCACCACCTGCTCTCATGTGTCCGCCTGAGGTACATCCCACCAGAGCAACTGGCAGAAGAAGCTGAGCAAAATGACTGGCTTCTCACGGATGTAAATTGTCTCCGCTACTGCGTGTACGAGGTGAGTGCAGCCAAAACCTGGCTCTGTTGTACAGGTGCTTATCGAATAGAGTTTAGTTCTATTAATACCGTAGGTAACTGATATATTGAATTTGTAAAGTCTGGGTTCTATTATATTGGTAATCATATACATTGTCTTGAAACTTTCCCGGTTGTTCTCACGCAGACGATGAGGTACCACGTGATGCATAGGAAGAACACCTGCGACGTGCCCTCGGAGAGTTCTCACAGCCTCAATTATCAGCACATGGAACCGCCTCCTGAAAAAGTCAATTACAAAAGGTTTCCCCCCTCGACAAACAATCAAAGCAACATGCACCATCCGCCTGTCGTCCATCCGATGAACTACGGCTACATCCCCGACGTAAATTACGACTGCCTCCAAAAAGAAGGAATCGAGGGAGGATGCTTCGGCAAAAGACTCTGCGAGCCTGGACTGAATCCTTACTACGACGGATCATCTTGCGACTCTCAAATCACCCACGAGGATGTCCTGAGAGATGACTTGCTCTACCCTTATCCACTTAACCCAACGGAAAAACGCACTTACGTTTATCCGAAAACTTTCGTGCCTCGCAATGCCACACCGCCCTGCATCGATCCCATGCTGCCGGTAAGAGGTATGTCCGCTTCGGCCCTGTACAACGAAATGCAGACCGAGAAATCCGAGAAGAACGCCTACATTCCCTCTGGCACGGCCACCAAGTTGTTCCAACGACTTCAGCAACAGATACAGCACTACAAGCAGGCACTGTCCAATCGATCTTCTGTCTCGCAACACGAAGTCCAACAGCTTGCCCAAGAGTTGATGCATTTGAGTAGAGAACTTCTTCACACTCATCAAGCGGCATCTACAGTTCCCTCGGTCCCAAGAAACTTGGAGGTCTACCCTTCGCAGGCCCACAGTCGGGCCAGCAGGTCTCACAAGCTCTTTTCGAACGAAGTTTCAGTCGTGAGGCTCCGACCGCCGGCTATGACGAGTATGTTCGAGCCAGTTGGCAGGATCGGTCCGAAACAGAACCTCATGCCGTTCCAACCTCTCTTGTCGACCGATTCCAAACGCTCGGATTTTGAGTTGGTCAACGAAGAAAAAGCTTTCTTCAATAAAATATCCGTCGGCGGGCTTGCGGCTATTAAATCCGTCGCTCAGCAGAAAGCTCAGAAGCCATCTCCTTTTCAGCCACAAATCGCAAGCACTCCGCCTCAACCGTGTCCTCAGCCAAAACCCCAGCCAAAGCCACAGCCAAAGCCACATCCAAAGCCACAGCCAATGCCTCAGCCAAAACCTCAGCAGCCGGAAAATACATTCATAGTTAAGCAAGAAGCGATAAATGCTCAATTCAAAGAGGAGGTCAAGAATGTGACCACCATCGTTAGCAACGTGCCGACCCAAACGCAAGTGGTTCAGCAAATCTGGGACATGGACAGCGACAAAAGCTTGAAAAACATGGAAAAAAGGTCTCCTCCGCCAGCTCCTCCAGAGCAGAAAGAAAAGGAACGAATGTCAGAGAAGCAAATGACTCCCAATTCAGGCTCTCCAGCTACTAAGATGGAAATAAATCTCAACCAGTTGCAGATAAAGCAGCCTAAAAAGCCTTGCGCTCGGGTCGTCAAAGGCTGCGAAGCCCGCACATCGACGCCAAACCTCGACCAATTCGACAGAAACTTCTCCAGATTGTTCGAAATTCCAGAACAGATCGGTGATGCTGTCATCAACAAGACTGACTTTCTGAGGCCGAATTTCATTCCAACGTCGGCCAGGAGTGAGAAGAAGTTGACGTTTGCCTCCAACACTGCCTTCCAGCCGAAAGGAAGGGGTAGTGCACCACGTACCCTGGTCAAGGTCAAGAATACGAACCGATCGAACTGCGAACACTTTAACAATCAGAATAACAAGCTTCGAAATTCATCCGAGAGGTTTACGAGCAGGTGTTACGTCGACAGAGAGGGAGACAGAGCGTTCGGATGTTGTAATCAGAACAACAGCAAATGCTCTCTCAATACCTACCTCAAACACTGGTCCATCGAGAAAGAGCTCGATAAAATCAACAGACCAACTCACGGCTGCAAGAAGATGAGGGTCAATTCTTGCCCTTCGAAATCAAGTTCTGCAAATAAAACGCAGGTGCATTTCCACAAATCACTGAAAAAATGTTGTACGAAATCAAAAAAGGTTTTCCTCTGTCCTACCTGTAGCAGACATCTGGAAGTGCATCATTCGCGATCATTGCATGGAAACGACCATTCTGACAATCGAACGAAAAAGACAAAACTGAAAAACTCACACCAGAAACTCGATTACTTCCAAATGAATACCAACCAAAACGCAAGAACATCTGAAGATGATGAAGAGATGGCGGATGAAAAAGACAGACTTGATACTCTGAATGCCTTAAAACGAAGCTCACTTTGCACTACGATGTTCGCAAATTTCTCAAACTCTGATTTTGAGGACGCAAGTACTTTTCCAGAAAATGATAAATATAAGAACTCGAATGAGAGAATAAGTGAGCGTGTCAAGAGCGACCAGCCACCTTCATTCAAGCCGTTGAATTATTCTAAAAGTAGCAAGAATGTAAACCTAGAGACAAGTAAACTTACTGCTGGAGAATTGAGGGAAAACGAAGATTCGGAGATCAAGAAACTATTCAAAGAAAAATTAAAGAGGGACAATGTTGGAGAGGTGAGTCCTGAGCTTCATCACATTCCGGGGAAATCGCTGGTGAAAGTTTCTGAGGCTTGCAAAGAACTTTTAAGTTTTGTAGAGGTTTATGGCCAGCTGGAATTTAATGGCAGAGAAATAAATCTGGAAAACGAGGAAATGACAGGAAAGGTTGCCTTGAATGATAATGATGTAGACATCGATAAATTACAATCAGGTTTGTCAAAGGCAACTCAATCAGAAAGAGAAAACCTATCAAGCCCAAAGTCATCCAAATTTTGCCAGTGTTCTTGTCAACCTTGTTACAATTGCGTTCATACAATCCAAACTAATGTAAGTGAGCATCGATCGACTAATGACGAGACACGTATCTCAAACAACGCAAAGTTGAACAAATCCTGCACAATCCTGGAAATCATTGTTCCTCACGCTCGGCCAAGGAACATTGAGAAGGATAAAACCTCAAACAAGAACCTCTTAGGCAGGCTGGTGGATGATAATCCAGTTTTAACTGAGTTTGACGAAGTCAATAGAAAGGTGAGGAGAGAAAATGATCAAGCGATGAAAATTGAACGTCAAGGAACTGACGAGAGTGCCGAGGGTCCTTCATCATATGCTCGTAATTTCATTAATCTCATAAATCATCAGCGACCAGAACGTACAAAGTCTGTCTTTCTCAGTCCTCCGAAGTTGGAACTTAACGGCCTTCCTGTACAATCGAAGCATTTCTTGGAGGAGGAGGTGGTTGAAACTGACTCTCCTGACACTTGTATTAATACTAACACTTGTATTAATACTACTACTTGTATTAATACTACTACTTGTAACAATGTGAACGATGATTCTCTAGGTGGTAAAACAGGAAGCTCGAAATCATCTCTAAATGTTCAAACGCCAAAGAATCATCCATGTCCAGATAACAGTTACTCCTCAGAGTTATGCATGTTTATTTTCGGGGGAGTGGACGTCAAGTACAATCTGACGACGAACGAAGTTGAGTTTGTAAAGGGATCCTCGCTTGTCCTGAGGATCGATTCTTCAGACCGATGTGCCAATTTTGGACGTCTTTCCCCCGTTTGGATTCGGCCGTCGTGGTCATTTTTCTTCAGGTGGGAGTTGGAAAATCTACTGAGGTGTGAGTGCGTCCTTGTAGATCGGAAACTTCATGTTTTCGGAGGCGCGGTGGACAAACGTTTTATGGAATTGCAGTCTCCCCCTAATTCAGACGAAAGCTGCGAATCCGACGTTTCTGAGGTTCAAACTCTCACAGGTGTGCTGTCTGAACATTCATTGGGAATGTCAGAGTTTCAATCTTTTGCTCATGTGTCCACGCTCTTACTGTCGAACCAATTGAAGGAAGATTCTCTGATAATAACAAAGTCTCACGACATATTTGACTTGGACACTGAGAAATGGTCTACCGGAGCTTGCATGCCTCAATCTCTCATTCATTTTTCCGTGGCGTTTTGGGATTCAAAGATTTTTATCGTTGGAGGTATTCCTATGAAAGATGAACAACAGACCAACAAAGGCGAAGACTTATCCAATTTCTCTCTCGATGATCGGATGTCAAACGACAAATATGCCAAGAATTCTGAACACAAAAACTTTTCTGAAGCTAAATTGAGAAGCAGGCTCTTGTTCTACGATTCAATTTCAAATGAGTGGTCAGAATGTTCGACCACTCCGTTCGATAACCCAACCATCGGGTTGTCCGTAGCCGTCTTCGACGATGATCTCTTTGTTGTTGGAGGAATGTCAATTCTGGAACTTCAGAAGAGTTCAAGGACGTTATTTGAAAGGTGTAAAATCCTGGATTCCGTTTATAAATTGAACCTACGTTTCCTGGAATTTAAAGACACGAAGCCACACAATTTCAAAGTTGATTTGACTCCAGGAAAAGAATTTCAAAATGACCTTACCGAATTTTTCACAGTTAAAAACCAGTATGACGTTGGACGAGGTTTTAGAAGTCGAGGAATTTGGAAAAAGCTGAAACCTTTAAAAATGCCACGGTCTTTCGGGAATCTTGTTGTGGTCAAAGAAAAGTTGCTGCTCGTTGGAGGATTATTGGAAGGAGCAGCCGAATCGACGGTGGATGTTTACGATCCATCTAGCGATCGTTGGGAGTTCTTTTTGACTTTGTCTACTCCTAGATACGCCATGAGATGTGCTGTGATAGGTTCCAATATGTACGTCTCCGGTGGGTTTACAAGTGACGGTCGAAGGGTTTGTACGAAAAAAGAAAACGAAAGCGAATGCAGAGAGCCATTTTGTCATTGCCGTGCCTGTGATTTGATTGAAACGATCGATTTGACAGATGACGATTTTCCTAAAACATTTGTCTTGACGAGACTTCCATTAAAAAAAATTGGATTTCAGAGCGTGATGATTGATGCGACCAATGTTTTATCCTGATTCGCATTCATAAATTTCGAAAAATACTTTCTTGGAGATTATTTCCGCTTTCAAAAAAAAATTTATATTTTGTAATGTAGTCTTTCGAGCTTTTATAAATATTAATAATATAAAATTATTTGAATCAATACGTTAACAACTGCAATATTCGATTCAAAAACTGCTTCAAAAGATGCGATCAAAAGAAACTAGCCGAGTCGTTGAGTGTGTTGCTCCTTGCAGAAAACTGGTGAAAAAATATTTTTATTGATATTTGACGATGCCTGAAGGTCGATGAGAGTAATTCTTTCGGATTAAGTTAAAATTTATAAGATCTGTTCGCTCCTTTCATTGTAAATCTTCTGATCTGAGCGTGCTTTGTTTGGATTGCTTGCTGACATCCATTGCGGATTCCTTTTGGTAAAAAACCCGATTAAGTTGGGTTTTTTTTATAAATATTTTATTATTAATTATGTGAAAAACGCAATCATGACTACGGAGAAAAAACTTAAGAAAGATAAAGAAATTGCCTTAGAATTGGAATACCAAATCAAGGGTTAGTCTGTTTATTTACTTTCATTTAACGTAATATTTTTTGCTTTATATGCGCTCAATAAAATAAAAATTGGCGAGTTAGATTGATTTTTAGAACTGCAAAATAAGGAGTTCATCATCTTTTTTTGCAAAAGATGCTGGCATCCTTTAAATAATTCTTCATTTCCAATATTTCCCATTTGGTTAAAGGCAATGAATATCACATTACACGATAAAGCTAAAACGAGTAAATAGAATATATCTTTCATGTTGATAATTTCAAATCATCTTTCAAAACTACCCAGACTTTCTAGACATTGCCAGTTGAGCAAATGTATTTCAGTGCATTTTCAGCCATTTTATTTCAATAGCAAAAATTTTGCACTTAATGACTTCTTTCCAAGCAGATTGCATCACCAATAAGGGGTATATGTTTAAGATTTGTATGAAAAAACTAAATCTAATCTTCTCTGGAACGAATGATGGATGTTGTAATAACTTTAAAAATGTTCCAATGTTGGTAGACTAGTTTATTAATAATTGAATGGCATAAGAAACTTAAACTGAACTGATATTAAGTATTGTGTCGTATTATCTTTGCAAAAAATGCTTTATTTGCTTGTGGAAAAATATGAAGTGCCAGTGACTCCAAATGTTGATCCTGTCTGTCTGAAATTACTTGGATTCATTGGGATTTATTGCTGACAAGCTGCATGGGGGAGCTGCTCTCTGAAAATAATTTCCATTTCTTCGACTTTCTCGTTTATCCTGCAAAAATCCTGCCTCGTGCAAATTTGAATTTAAAACTATTTCGAATTTAATGTAAAGTTACTTAAAGCTAAATTACATCAAGTTACTGGTAAAGCAGTACGAGACTTTCCTTGCAAAGTGATTCCAATTTACGTTTCAATTTACCCCTGAGTCCTGAGCACTGAATTCTGAGTAGTTTCTCTAATTCATCTTGTTTATTCATTAATTTTTCCACCATTTGCTAAGTTTTAATTTCATGACATTCTTTCTAAAATGACTGATTTTTTGAACTCAGAAGCTCCTTCTGCTCATTATAAAAAGTGTTACAAATTATCGAAGGTCCTTCCTTCTGTTCCGTATGAGGTGGTCTCCTGGAGCGTGTTTGTTCGTCATTTCATTTCATTTCATTTCATTTTGATGCACAAAAACCAAAACCTGTGTTGGTTTTCCTTTGAGATTTGGATTTATTCCTTAAGTTTGTTTGCATTGCCTTCAGTTCATTGCCAAAATTTGACTTGCTGATGACTAACACTGCCATCGTTATCATGACCACCGTTTTATAAATTATTATGCATTATTCTTCGAATAATTATTCAATTAAGTCCATAATTGCACACTAATAGTGAAATACCTCAGTCGTTCAAGACGGCCCATACATTAAGGCAAAGTTCTCGGTGATGATAATGATGATGTTATATGATGACGACGACGATGATGATGATATTTCATGTTGCTGATGACTAAATGTGCACTGCTCGTACTGATGTTCGTTGCGTTGTCTATCAATTAATACGGCCGATAATAAATATTTCCTCGGAATCTTAGGCTTGTGTTTGATCTGTCGATTATGATAATGATCGTGGTGATGATGATGATAATGATTATGATGACTATGATGGTGTGGATTCTGTAACATCAGAGGACACCTCAATGGCGAGCGTGCATTATCTCTGCTAAGAAGAAGAAGATGATGATAATGGTACTGAGACACCGAGTATAAACTTTGTTTACGATTCTTATAAAAGGCTTTGCATATATGTCTCTGCATAGCGTTTGGCCGATGATGTATCATCCTTCGCGAACAGGATTTCATTCACACATCCAACACATCCTGTTCCAAAATCCCTGCATTGGTTGCATTGCCACCATAATCATTGCTTTACCACCATAATCATTGCTTTACCATCATAATTATTGCTTTACCACCATAATTATTGCTTTACCACCATAATCATTGCTTTACCACCGCTACCGCTACAATTTGCTGTGGTAGTCGCCTAAGTTCATTCCACTCGACTATTCGAATCAGTTACGGTCGATATCAGTAGTCAAAAGTGCCACCAGGCTGTCTGAAGAGTTTGGTTTCCTCAGAGTACTTGTCTGTTTGGACAGGTACCATAATTTTTATTGTTCATTTTTAAACCTGCACTAGGCTTTGGTGATGATGATGACGACGATGATGATGATGATGATGATGATGATGATGATGATGATGAAGATGATGACAATATGTCCTAATGACGAACATGTCTTAGTTATGATCTCGTATTTTGTATCGATTGCCAACAAGATTGACGAATGCTGGAAACTCTTGTGAAATTCGCTCGATGTGGATGGAAACGGATGAAGATGTATTTGAAATATGTGTGTGCGCGCGTCTGCTTGTGTGCGTGTAGATTAAGATCCATTACATAACCGAAGATGCTTGAACGTGCGAAGATTGTTTAGATACTTCCTCCACGTCATCGTTCACCGACACCATCCATAAATCCTTTCATCCATCTACCCATCTTTCCATCCATTCATGTATCCATCCATCCGTCCATCCATCCACTCATTTATCCTTTCTTCCAGCCATCCATCTTTCCGAGCAGACGTGGCGATAACAAGTTGTGTTATTTGATGTTTACTGCTTCGCATGGAATTCGCCACTCACCCGTCTTCCATCGCATCCAGGTATTCATCTTTCGAGAATCTATTTTTGGCTCGTCCTCTGTTCGTCCTTGACCTGCGCTATACTGGATCTATTCGCTTTTTTTTAATCGTCATAAAATCTCATAAAAGTCTTTCTTTTAGTTTAAATTCCTCTCGTTGGAAGTTAATTTAGCGTTTTCCTATGTGTAATTTTTTTATTATTATTTTTTTTTGTAATAATAAAATATTCGCAGTGTTTATCTTGAAGAAGTGTCCTTAAGTAAGTAACAGTACTTAAAAGTGACCTGTCTGTAATTGCTTGTTTGACTGACTTTCAACTCTCATCATCGAAATAAAAATTCAAATAACAATTTCTTTAATTTATTTACAAGCCAAAATAAGTGCCAACCATCATTTCTGCGTCGATATTACGACAGTCTAGTGAACGATTAACGGCTCATGAAATATAATTTATTTTTATTATTGTTATTATTATTATTATTATTATTATTACTACACGAATTCATCACGGTGCATTCAGTGCTTCGATTTTGTTTACAATGCATTCCTTGTTTACTTGTTTACAAGTGCAACTTGTCACGGGCCATTCTTTCGTCATGCTTTCAGAGGTCAAGCACCAACTGACCGAGCAACTGAAATGCCTCGACGGACGACTGGAGAATCACTTCGCCATGACGGCGGAGTTGGCGGAGTTCTACCAGAGGAGGGCAGAAGTGGAGATGGAGTACTCCAAGAACCTCGAGAAGATTGTCAAGCAGATACTCACCAAACACAGGGCAGAGAGGCAAAAGTCAGTTTGTTTTTGTTGTTTTTTGTTCAAAGTTATAAAATCAAAACAGTTTCGTTTACGTTTTCTCGAAGTCATGGGACTGTTTCAATTATAATGACACGGCGACCCGGCCGCCAGTGTTGCAGAGGCTGGATTCGAACCCGGCGTCTGACTTACTTGGGTGTGACTTACTTCCCTGTGGTGGTGATGATGATGATGATGACGACGACGACGACGATAATGATGATGCATTCATAGGATTCTCCATTCTTGAGTTATGTCATTGAGTTAGACATCTGTCTACATTTTTTATGGTATGAGTTGCTATTGTCTGATAATATTCCATATGAGTATGAGTTGCTATTGTCTGATAATATTCCATATGAGTATGAGTTGCTATTGTCTGATAATGTCCCATACAGTCCCAATGCTTCTCTCGTGATGGGTGGTCATCGTTGAGAATGAGTCATTATGCAATTTAATGGAATGGAACTCTTTACATTTGTCATCTACAATGTATCATCGTCGTCGTCGCCATCCTCCCTATCATTATCGGCTCTCGGAATATCCATTAATCACACCGATGCAATCTCATAAACACGTACGTCTAGAGCTGGTGGTAATATGAATCTGATTTATGTGGCGCCGTTGACTTGACGTCAGAGGCGCTTAGCCGTTCGCCGTAGCGCCTGTTCCTAACGGCGCTAAGAACTAGACAGCGTAGTAGAAGCCACATGTCCAAATGCTAATGATCTTGTCCTGAAAGAAGACATTTACGAGATTTGTAATTGAGATGTCAGACGACAATCAAAAGTGCCAGGCGTGTTGACATTGAGCGATGAAGGACGCCCCTGTAATGGTGCGAACCCCCTGGACGCTCCTAATGGTGGACCCCTCCATCGGACTTGGGATTCTTATTTTCATAACCTATGACCTTTTCATAACCTATTAGGTGACTGCTGCCTTGTAAGCCTAATTGGTATGAGTTATATTGAAAGACTTGTCATCTTGTAATAGTTCTAATGGTGGTAATTATTATACATGCGTATTGTATGGTATTGTATTATTATTGTTCATTCCATTTAGGAATAGTTCGTCTCCTTCTGCGGAATACATTTGTAGCGTCTACATATTTAATGTAATTATTGACAAGATGATGATGATGACTATGATGATGTTAATGATGGTGTTGATGATGGTGGTGGTAGTTATGATGATAATGATGATGTTGGCCAGAACATGTCAAGCTACAATCAAAGATGAATGTGCCTTTAGATCTAGCGGCAACAATATTAATTAGTAATAATAGTAATAACAGCAATTAAAAAATATTCAAATAGTAAGGTAATTTATAATAATAGTAATATTAATAATAATAATAATTGATCACCTGTAGGCAATCTCTTGCTCTACAAAAATCTTACTCGACAACATGAGGATTTTAAATATACAACATTGCTGGTATTGATGAGGATGATGATGGTGATGTTGTTGATGATAATATTAAACTAATGTCCGGCCCTCCATCGGTACCTATCACTGATTGCAACGTGGAAGGCTCTGGATTGAAACGATCAATTTGTTTACCTGCTGATCTGACGGAGATGGAAATCAGGGGGTGAATTAGCTACTGGACTCATTCGACAGAGCCAATTCAACAAGCATTCATGATGATGATGATGATGATGACGATGATGATGACGGCGATGACGGGAACTGTAAAAGTGCACCGAAGTGCTCTTTTGATGGGAAATGACGGGAAGAGAAGATGATGATGATGATGATCATGAGGAGGAGGAGGATTAAGATGCTTGGGAAATCAGACGACGTCCTCTTAGATTGACTTGCTGCCTTAAAATGCAGCTATGGTGGCGGCGACGACGATGATGATGATGAGTTTCGTAAATGGGTTGCAGGGTGAGAATCTGCCATTTTGATTGGTCCCAGGTTGTGAGAGTAGATTTCACTTGTTTCAAAAAACTGAGGGAACCATTCAATCTTTATGCATGCTATTTTCGACCATTTCAGATCTGACTAAGATCTTGCATCGCTGAGCCTCTACTATGACGCATCGACATATCCATTCATCCGACTATCCATCTATTCATCCAGCCATTCATCCATCCGTCCATTTAGGCCATCATTCATTCATCCATCCATCCATCCATCCATCCATCCATCCATCATTCTATCCATCAATCCATTCATTCACCCATCCAGTCATCCATCCAGCTATCTATCTCCAGCCCCTGTCGTTGGACCTTGGTTTGAACTTTAGTTGGCTGACTTGCCGTCGCGTGAGTCATCGTCTCTCGCTTTGAGACTGTTTCTGAAGTTGTTGTGGCGTTGTGCGGATGTGAGGAGATCCTTTCGTCGCTTGTAACTTCCACGTGTGTGTAACATCGCTTATTGGTATGATTCGAATCTTCAATCTTAATTCGAATCTTGAAACGAGTGAATTGTTGAATTCAGCTTTTTGTGAATTGTTTAATGTCGTCTCCACAGTTTTGAACTTGTACTGAATTAATAATATACTATTATCCCATGGGGGAATGAGATGTTTAATAACAATTCAATAAAGTGATTGATGGTATTGGTGGAGATAATGAGAGAGTAATTAATATTTTTATTATTATTATTATTATTATTATTAATTACCGTCATCGTTATTATTGTTGTTGTTACTACTATAATTATTTACAATATAATAATTATTTATCAGTTAACATGTTCAATATAGAAATCGTACACTCTGTCGATGTTTTTGGTTACGTAGTTAGAAGGACTAGGGCTGTCTTCAAAAATGGACGTCCATATTAATTCTTACAACAAAAGGCAACAGCTGTTATAGCTTACTGCTAATACCGTCATTGTTGTTATAACATTACTACTAATACTACTACTCACAATGATAATAACCGTAATTATTGTTATAATTAGCATTGCAGTAGTATGAAGTAACAGCAACATTAAGAAATGATAGAATTAGAAAACAATTATCTAAAGAAAAGCCCAAAGTGTATCAAAATTGTATTACTCTTACAACCAACCATCTTTATTAACTAATTATTAATTAATCATCATTTGAATGATTAACTAATTACTTTTAATTAATTATCCAGACGAGAGAGCTGGCAGAACTACTCGACCTTCAAACTCTGGCAGACCCTTCTGGAGGTGACCAGTAAGCAGTCCAGGTGTCATGCCATCTTCTCCGAGTCACTCAACAACATCGTCACGACCAAGTTTGCTCAGATGCGTGAGGACATGAACTATATCTACAGGAAGGTGTGTTTATTATTATTATTATTATTATTATTATTATTATTATTATTATTATTATTATTATTATTATTATTATTATTATTATTCTTATTATTATTATTATTATTATTATTATTATGCGATAATAATTAATTATAATCAGCAATTATTGTAATATATATAATAAGAACGCAGATATTATTATTAATAAGTTATAATTGTTGTTGTTATTATTATATTGAATTAATTATTCTAGCGTTATTATCATTATTATTATTATCATGACCTAATAATTGTGTTAGTGTTGTTGTTGTTGTTGTTGCGAAATATAGTGCGCGAGATATATCAATCATATCATCGCTTGGAAAACATTCATGCCCACGCTCCTGGGTTCCTGAAGGTTGGAAGAAAAAAATAAAGGAATGAAAAACAAGATTGAAACAATCCTCCTGTTGTGCTGATGTTGTTTACAACAAGTGCCATCATGAATTATGAATTATGCTAATGGACTGACCTAATGCCTCCACGACGACGCTCTGGCTCTTCTTCGCATGAATAATGAAGCAGTTAATTGGTATGCAATTATAATGTAATATAATTATAATTTGTTGTTCTTGTTTAATTCCAGTGCTATGGAATAGCCACCAGCCTGCATGCTGAAATCCACAAATCCATGTCTGAATTGCACAGTGTTGGTATTAGTTGTTATTATCACTATTATTATTATTATTATTATTATTATTATTATTATTATTATTATTATTATTATTATTATTATTATTATTATTATTATTATCATTATCATTATCATCATCATTGATTATTTATTGTCTGTTATCGATCCAAGATGCTTACAATGTCGTAACATAACGTTGCCAGGGGCTTTGTTTACCATTGTTTTTCAATCTGTCGGTTTTATTTATCCATCAATTCATCCATTCATCCATCCATTGATTCGTGAATTCTAGAATTCTTTCTTTCATTCATTCATTCATTCATTCATTCATTCATTCATTCATCCATATATCATTCATTCATTCATTCATTCATTCATTCATTCATTCATTCATTCATTTATTCATTCATTCATTCATTCATTCATTCATTCATCCATTCATTCATTCATCCATTCATTCATTCATTCATTCATTCATTCATTCATTCATTCATTCATTCATCCATTCATTCATTCATCCACGTTTGAGCAGTTCCTGAAGACCTACCACCAGTACCACGGGGAGAGTATGCTCCTACAGTCCAAGTTGATCCGGGCGGAGACGCAGAAGTCGAAGGTCGAACAGGACAACAAAAAGGGAACACTCAACAAGAAGCTCGTCAATTTCGGAAAGAAAACTGAAAAGGTATTCCAGATGATGAGTGGATGGACAGGTAGATGGATGGATAGGTGGGTGGATGGATGGATGAATGAATGGATGGGTGTATGGTTGTGTGAATGTGATCATCGACGATGAATGGATGATTGGAATGGTAGCTGAGTTGAATGACGCTCGAAACATGGCATGAAATGAGTTGTATCCCAAACGAACTACTAATACTTCCGTAATTGGAGTTCATGGACAGAGGCGTTAATAGTTAATTAACGGCGTTAACAACTTCAGCTGGATCAGTCTCGATTGATACGCATAGCTGCCTCCAAACAAATCTACTTTGTTACGTGTACTGCATCCCACTGATTGGTTGTACGTGTGATGACGTATATCTTAGCACGTAGTATAATGATGCGCAAGTACCACCTTAGTTCATCTGAAGAGCGCATTGTTATTAATAACCATAACATTGTTGTAGTCGATGATGACTAGGATGATGATGATGACGACGACGACGATGATGATGATGGTATTAATCGCGACTACCGTGGGCAATAAATACAACAAGCGCAGTCGTCTGCTTCGACACTGATACTCACCCTGATACTCGCCTGCTGAGTCCTGTGGAAGTGACCAGCTGCCCACAGTCTGCTCTTAGTTCTACTTTTTTTCTACTATTTTCATGAACTCGACAAGATTCACCTTTACTCGATATCCTCAACATGTGCAGGTTAGCCGAACGGGGTACCTGCCTGCATACGACTGTAATGGCAACAGTCGTAATGTGTCGTGTTCGAAACTCAGCCTGAACTGCCGCCAGCGCCCTTGGCAAGGAACGCTATATAAATGGTTACAAGAAGCGCCTCTATCGCTATGCATATGGCGCTATATAAATGAATTTACAATTACAATATCCTCCTATTTCCTCTTTCCTGCTTTTGCTTTTGCTGATGTTGTTGCTGCTGATGTTGTTGCTGTTGTGGTGATGTGATGTGTGTCCTCAGTCTCCTCGTCTGTTTGGTTTTTCGTGATCTCAGTCACGTGACCGACCATGTTTTTCTCTTTCCCATCATCTCCAGGTTGAGTTTGGTCGTGTTTCTGCCCTTTCCTCCTCCTCCTCCTCCTCCTCCTCTTTTCCCCTCCCTCCAACAGCAAGTACAACTGACTGGGGCTAAATTATGTTGCTTATCTTTATCTTTTTCAGTTCATTCCTTCCTTCCTTCCTTCCTTCCTTCCTTCCACATCCAAAGTACAAATTGTACTCTAAAAGGTCCTTTAGAAATTCAGCATTCTAATCACCTAAAGATCCATTCATCCAGGTATTCATCCTCCCATCTGTCCGTCCACTCGTTCATCCAGGTATTCATCCTTCTATATGTCCCTCCACTCATTCATCCAGGTATTCATCCTTCCATCTATACATCCACTCATTCATCCAGGTATTCGTCTGTCCATCCTCTCACCCATGACTGATGTCCTACTCTTGAGCTGAGTGCATGTCTTCCTGCTTGATCAAACAGTCCTCGATGACCTATGATGAGACTTGTGCACTTGAAATGTCGAGTTGCAGTCAGACTTCTCGATATAATTTTTCATCGGATATAAATAGATTTCTTCAACTTAGACATTAGATGCTACAAAAGACGATTACTAGGTCACTGGTTATTATAATCATCATCAAAACCGCTCAACCTCGTCGTCATCATCATCAGCAACACCCTTCTTTCTGCATTCTTCACAACATAAAAACAACAACAACAGCAGCAGCAGTAGAAGCAACATGAACTATGAAAGCTTTCAACATTCCTTTTTTCCATTACAGCATCGTCAGAAGGTCCAGGAAGGCAACTTGAAAGCCCTCAAGTCCCGCAACGAGTACCTGCTTTCCATCGACAGCACCAATGCTGCCCTCAGGAAGTACTTCATCGATGACCTGCCCGACCTAATCAACGTGAGTCTTTCAGTGCACGTGTTTGGTTAAGCATTCTTCTTCTTCTTCTTCTTCTTATTATTATTATTATTATTGTTATTATTATCATTATTATAATGACTGTGTTGGTTATACATGTGTACATTGTTAGGTTGTTGTAGTCGATGATTTCACTTCTACTCTTCTAATTGACGGTCATCTTCTGCCAGACGAAGCAAGATGTCAATTGGAAGTTTTGAAAGTTTCTTTTAGAGAAAAAGTTGCCTTTACAAGCAGATGCGTCCAACAATGATTTGTTCTGGAGTTGTTGTTTTCTGTTGTTGTTGTTGCCATATATATATCCATGGTTGAGCCAAGCTCGCCGTAAATCCTCCCTTCTGAATTTCTGAAGTCGTTTTGGAGAGATCATAAATAATTTCATAATTTTGATCATCGCACGAGAAATTCGTTCTGTATCCACGTCTCACTGTAAAAAATTTGGCGACGTTAGAAACTAGCTGGTCCAGCCTCTCATTGCCAGTTTATTAAGATGCCTCTTTTGAAAGTAGTGGTGGCCAATTTCGTGGTAATCAATAATGCTCTCGTTGCTGGCTTGCAACATTAACATGGTTGACCATTTCAGTATTATTGTTGTTGTTGTTGTTGTTGTTGTTGTTATAATAATAATAATTATTATTGTTGTTACTATTGGTATTATTATTATTGTTATTATTATTATTATTGGTATTATTATTATTGTTATTATTATTATTACATTTACTTCGACATTGTCACTAATGTTATTGTCTATGTCTTAATTAATATGTGATTATAATAATGTAGTTGTATAATATAACGACAGTATTTAATAACAATAATCATATTCGATAACACCGGATTCCGTGAACCGCCAGATTATTAGAAACCTTTGATGATGATGAAGCTAAAGCAGTATTTTAATCATGTTAAGTACTTTATAATTATAATAATTACATGGTAACAATTATTGTAATAATTAGATTATAATGATGATTACATTATTTCAACCATCAACATTCTAATCCCTACCGTCAGGCAATGGACTACAGCTACCACATATCGTTGGGCCAAGTCATCGTCAACTCAGTGGACCTTGAGGAAACCGTCAGCAAGTTGAACACCGAGAACCTCACCGTCATCTCTGCCAAGGTTCGTTCGTCGTCTGCCGGCGAAAGGTTTTCAGATCGTAATTTCAGAACCTTCGCTCGTTCGTTTCGATATCTTTGCCTTCAATCTCAAGGGTTTGAGTCCTAAGCACCCTCACGGGATGCGAAGGCTCGACCTTTTATGTGGCGACCGAGGGCCTACGAACAAGCCGCACGATGACGGCCAATGCTTTAGCATGGAGAAGTATTGCAGCCATCATTGAAGCCAAATGTTATTTGATTCGACATGTGCGATTTATCTCCTAAACAGGCGAAGGATCTAAATCAGATCTCGGATCGTCAGGTCTTCCTGCAACTCCACCACCAAATGTTCTCCCTCCCAAAAAGATTCGACTTTCTGCCCCACAGAGGAGACACGGTTTGTGCCCGTTTTTATTTTAACCTTCTCGACCTTTCGTTCGTTTTCATTTTTCACGATCGCGTTGTCGTCTAAGCAGCAACTGCATCTTCTTTCTCGTCGTCCTACAGGTGTCCGAAGTCCAAGCACCCTCTCAACTGAGGGACGAGATGGTTTCCAGGGTGCAGACCATCATGGACCGCCTTCACGCCCTCAAGCTGGAGAATGATGAGGTGATCCTCATTTGTTTGCCTGCACTTTGAAAACAAAATTTAAATTTTCGATTAATTTGTCATTATCCACCAGAGGTCTCGCTTTAGAAATTGTCTTAAATCATTTGTGGTTTTGAATTTGTTTTAGTATAAAATTTTCTTATTAGCTTATTTTATTTTTGTTTAACTTAAAATGAGTTTCTTTTGAAACTTTCCAGCTGTGGAAAACTCTGGAGACCACGGACAGCAGCATGGTGGCAAAGTTGACGGCTCCCGTCGTGGACGCGGTTTCTATTTTCCAAGCGGAAAGAACCCTTCCCAGGGTCAACGCTTCCGATCTGGAAAAGTTGAACAAGGAGAGGGCGGAGACTCAGAACTTTTACTTCAACGTGATTGGCCGAGTTCTTTTATGATTTTGATTTTGATTGAGATAATTGGATGAGATAGTCACTGCAGAAAGTTCATTGCAAGAAATTGCTTAATTTGTTTAATTATTTTGAGAGAGCTTTTTTACAGTGAGCTGTTATTTGGTATTGTGTTCCAATCTATGTTTTTTTTTAAATTTAACATGTGATGATGATGATGATGGCGATTGGTGGCGGTTATGGTAGTGATTGTGAAGGTGATAATGATCGAGAGCTCAGATTCAATGATGTTTAAATTTATTGATGGAAATTTTTTCTGCTTTGCTTCTAGAAATTCCAGAACTACGAACTCAACAGCAACCTGGCAGCGAGACTTCAAGCTAAATGCTTTACCCTCGAAAAGGTCCTTGCCATTTCCAAGACAGGCCTGCACAGGTTACTTTCATCTACTTCCATCCATCCATCCATATATTATAATGATGATGATGATGTTGGTGATTAAGCTAGGTATGATGCAACAAAGTATTTTGCTTGAAATCTTCATAAATATGAGTTTATTTATTTTACATTATCATTTATTTGACAAACTCTTGTATTTTCGTTACAACAAAATCGTTATGGGCACTTAGTTAATTATTTTCATTCGTCACCAAAGCAAAAAAAGAAAGATATCGAAAATTATGATTTAATAAAATTTTAACTTTTGAATTAGTAAATAAATTAATTAATTATTCATGTGTTTTAAATTATTTCAAGCATGCATGGGTGAGTTCTTAGAAGTCGTCTTCCTTCTTTCCTTCATATATGCTCATCATCATTATCATCACCACTATCATCACCATCATCATCATCATCATCATCTTGAAGGATAGTTGTCCCGATGGGGGTGCACTGCCAGAGATGTACTAATGCAAAACTGGCGCACTAATCTCCTCTAGCTAATGATTACTAATAATATCGATTAAGATTTTAATATTCCATTGACATTATTAGTCAATATGATGAAGTAATCATAAAAATAATACTAAATTAGAAAGGAATGTTTATTATACGGATTTATTTATCTCCCTCAATGTAATTATTAACGAAACATTCTGACATTAAGACGTTAAGATGTTAAGACATTAATAATTTACCTCGTTCAATGTTTTGTTTTTTTTTTTTAAATATTTGTTAAATTACCATTTAAAATCAACTCTAAATCAGCTCTAATGCTCTTTCATGATGTCTACTGCTTGGGGAATGTAAGCATGTCTTACAATTACATCATCATCATCATCATCATAACGTTGGGGAAGCTTAGATATGATGATGGTGGTTGCAATGATGGTAATGATAATGGCAATGATAATAATATTGATGGTAGTTGTAATAATAATATTGATGGGATCAAATATAAGTGGTCATGATCGACGGTGAATCATACATTTTTATTTTAAATAAAGAAATACATTTTTTAATGACTGCTCTCTAACATGTGTAATAATAGTAACTAAAATTATTGATAATAATGATGCTGATTATGATAATAATGATGATGATATCAATAATAATAAGTTATAACAAGTACGTTTACAAAACACTAAAGTTGCCGATAGTTAACGGTGATCCTTATTTTACTTTCCATGCTCGCAGCAGTTCGAAACTCGGCTACAAAAGGTTGACTGACTTTCACTTTCAGTCTTGTGTCCACGTGTCCGTGTGTGTGTGTGTGTGCTTTCTGTTACACATCAATGGGCTTATAATTTGCAGTCATCATCATCATCATCATCATCATCATCATCATCATCACAATTGTGGACTCTCCTATTGGCTGATATTGTCATATTGGCAATATTAAAGAATGTATAATTTTTCTTTCATCCTTATAATTTTTTTTATAATTCACTGAACCATCGTGGACATCAATCCACTTCTGCACTACTGGAGTTCAGCTATTGGCTTCAGTTTTCGATTCCATCCGGGCCGGGTTTGGGCTGTCGTCGTCATGCCGACGGCTTATCGTTTCCACGACTTCTTCACCATTTATTCTTTCCATCACCGTAGAACATCATCATCATCGTCGTCGTCACCATCTTCATTCCAGTTCATTTCCATGCCTTCCCATGTGCGTGATTTATGCTTGAAAGTGCTCGAGCATCTGTGCATGTGTTCTTCTGAAGAATCTTCCGTCCTTCTCTTTTGCAGAGGTCTCCGCGATAAAACATTCGTTCGCATATTTAATTGCATAGCTAATTGCCAAACATGCGAATAACATTTTTGTGCGTACATTAAATTAGTTGTCCGCAATTTCAACGACCGAGAGCTCTGCTTGAAAAGCAGAAAATGCTTGCAGCTTACTTAAAAATGCTTTCAAATGATTTCACAGTCGATCGAGCTTTTTACGTTTCGTGGATATGTTTCGTTGCCGTTCATTTTGTTTTGTTTGCTTCTCCTCGGAGCATTTGTCGTCCTCTAAATGGAGGAGGCGAAAGGCAGCGATGATCTGGTTCACACTCTGTTTACACACTTCTGCGTTTATACGTTCGTCAGAAATGTCGCCACGTCGAGATGTTCTCGGTGGAAATCGAATGCCATCGGAGTTCGATCGAGAAGATGCAACCCGACCAATGATGACCATGTTTTCCTTTCTTTGCACCTGAGATTTTGTCTGAAGATCAGATCCACTGCCGATTTTATCGGTCGGCGAGTCGATCGTAGATGTTCCCCTGAAACGACTTCTGTTAGTTCTGGTCGAGAGAACCTTCGTCGAGCGAATGTTTTCCAGCATATTGTGAGCCCCTCAAGACTTACCATTCCCCATGTTTTCTCTGATGGCTTGCTTTGTTTCGCTCGATCTCAGCCATCTGGGGAGAAAATAACTTGAGTTGTGAATGTTTCTGCGAGATAAAAGCATTCATTTTTTTTTTTTTTTAGTGGCAAGCGGATTTTATTTATCATTTGTCTGCATAAAAATAATATCTTAAAAAACAATATCATGGAATTCCGAGCTTATCATTTGTTGTGGTGGCGGCTGTCAGCTTGGGGGAGGTTGGAACCCAATTGTGCTTCGTCATAATTTGGCTGGGATTGATTGATCATTATTTATAATTATTTTATTGTATTTATTGTTGAAATTGAAAAATAATTATTTAATTGTTGCTTTCGATAAAAATCGAACTAAAAATTGCTTATGATTAATTTAATTAATAGATTAATTTAAAAATTGATTTTGCAACCAAACAGGTCGGTGACGATGTCTAACAGGCAGCTGAGACGAAGGACTCTGGGGAAGTTTGCACTCGAAGGTCGACCGAAACTTTTCGGGGGAAGCATCCGGGAGTACGTCAACGTAAGTCGAGACGCCTCGTTGTCGTTGCCGAATGTTGTCGACGTCGAACGTCGCAGATCGAACGATTATAAGATGCTAATTTGTGGCTTTGTGGATTTAAATTGTTAATTGGTGAGTGTAATTTTGTAATTTGAACCGAATAGGAAGCTCTGTCTTGTTTTTTTAATTCATATCAGTTTATTCGTTCGTTCCTTTGTTCATTTGTTCTTCCATTCATTTTGGTCGATCTTTGTATGGTTGGTGCAACATTGTTTATCACATTTACCGGTAAGATTTTCCATTGTCGATAATTGGAATGCTCTTTTGCAGGCCACGGGACAGGAGATACCTCTGGTGATAAGAAGCTGCACCAAGATTATCAACCTCTACGGTGATTATGATAATGATGTTTATTTACATTTACAATTGTAATCATTATAATTATTATAATGGTCAATTATGGAGCACTTGTATTTGGCTGTATATTTATCCTACAAAAAGCAATGAATTAACCATTGATTAATGCAGGCATGCATCATCAAGGTGTGTTCAGGATACCTGGACTGCAGCATGAAATCAATGAATATAAGAGCATGTTTGAGAGAGGTACTTTTGTTGTTGTTGTTGTTGTTGTTGTTGTTGTTGTTGTTGTTGTTGTTGTTGTTGTTGTGTTGTTGTTGTTGTTGTTGTTGTTATTATTATTATTATTATTATTATTATTATTATTATTATTATTATTATTATTATTATCAACATTTTGTGTGTTGATTTTTAAATATTCGTTCTTTCTTGAATGTCGACTGAAACACAATAATTTTGTAATAATGATGATGATAATAATAATAATATAACCACAACTACTTGATGTTATTGACAATAGTCGTTATGATTATAATGTCACGTTTATCCGATTTTTCTGCAACATCCAGCGAAACAGAATGACACTAATCCTAGCATTTATTGCACTTTAATTCATTTTTTTAATATTTTCAATTTCCTGTTCAATTATACAAAACATGGAACGTAATTGCATTAATTAAAATGTTTCTTTACTTTTCCTTTATTACTTTTGGAATGTTTTAGAATCACTTGTGAATATTAAGTAATTAGTAATAAGTGGTTAGTAATAAGTAATTAGTGATGAGTGAATAGTAATTAATAATACCCTTTGATTAATAGTAAGTCTTCAATAATAAGTAAGCAGTAATAAGTAATTAGTAACAAGTTATTATTTTCTGCCAGGGGAGGAGCCAATCCTGGTGAAGGTGGAAACGAGGGACATCAACTCAGTGGCAGGAGTTCTTAAACTCTACTTCAGAGAACTCAGTGAACCGCTATTCCCCCTTCAGCTCTTTGATGAATTGGTGGCATGCACCAAGTACAACACGGAAGGTGATTGGAGTGAATGGATTGAATTGAATTGAATTCGAGGGATGGATGGGTTCTTGTATGGCTGGACGGATGATGGTACAATGCTGTTCAATCACTTTGGATTGCCTGCCATTATAATTATGTTATTGTTATTATTACCAATTGTATTATTATTAAATATAGCAGTATTATTATTCAATCCTTGAGTTACTTGTAAAAATGTTCTTCATAGTAGTTAATGATTTTTTTTTCCAAATGAGAGAGTTATTATGATTAATATTTCAAACTAATTATTATTAAATAATTATTATAATTATCATTATCATCTGTACTTAACTCGTTTTGATCACTTTCTTGGCCCATGGTCCTCTGAGTTTCCATTTCTGGATGACTGTCATCATAAATCATCTCCACAGCCATCGTCATCATCACCATCATATCCACAGCCATTTATCATCACCATCATCTCCACAGCTACCATCATCATCGCCATCACAGCCACCAAGTTGTTATCTTTATTTTCCAGAGCCAGACGAGTTGAACAAATGTCTCGAGAGGCTCCAAGAATTGCTTCTTCCACTGCCAAGGACAATCCTCGTAGTCATCAGATACCTGTTCGCCTTTCTCAACCAGTCAGTCCTTTTAATGGAATTTATTATTATTGTTATTATTATTACATCAGTAATGTTACTGTTATCATTGCCAAAGACATTCCTGAGCAATATTGCAATAGTTTTGTTATGCCTTGAGAACATTTTCTATCTCTTCATACCATCGCCACTGACAGCCTGTCCGAGTACAGCGACGAGAACATGATGGACGCCCACAACCTGTCCGTCTGCTTTGGGCCGACCCTCATCCCCGTCCCTCCGGACCACGATCCCGTCAACCATCAGAACCAGATCAACGAGTTGGTCAGGATCCTCATAGTCTACCAGGAGAGGATCTTCCCGAACGATGGCGGAGTCGTCTACGAGAAGTTCATCATCGATGAAGAGAAGTGGGTGTTGGATGTTTGGTGGACGGTTTATTGGTGGTGTTTGGATTGTTGAGGTGTTTGGTGGGCAGGTTTGCTAGTTATTATTTGTTACTTATTATTTTTAATGTTCATCAATTCCAGGTTACGATTTGATGCAAAATATTGGATGAGGTGTGATGTGCACTCGATTTTCATCCAAGAAAAAAAAAAATGTGTGCTTGTGTGTACGTGTGAACGTCTGAGTAGGTGGATGGGTAAAGAAGAAGAACCTGTTGTTCCAATTTCACACTTGAGTCTTTATTTAGAAAGTGAAACTTCTTATGCGTTGATGAGAACGGGCCTCCTGTTGTTATCACCGTTGCCGTTAGCGATGTTGCCGATGTTGTTGTTGTTGTAAAGCTTAGATCTATTTATTGCATACCTTCAGTAATTAATTCGTTAAAAAAATGACTTTTCAGTGACCTTGAAGAATCAGTGGATAACCTGCTGGAAGGTGCCGGTGGAGAAAACAGCGAGGATGGTGAGTGGGTTTTGTAAATTTTTTTTCGAAACTAAATTTGTAATTTTGTACGTCTTAAAATAACTGTATCCTGATTATTCATTGATATAATTGAAATTCTTTATGACATCATTGCGACTTAATATCTCAAAATGAAGCAAAATCTCTCGGTAATGGTAATGCAGTATAAAAATGCCTGGGCTGTTAGTTTTCTGTTATATATGATTTGATTCGAAATTTAATAAAAAAAAAATTTAATATAACATGCCGCCATCTTGATCTGCTCCCGTAAATCACCAGATGCAGAGTGTTACCTAGAAGCAGTGGCCCTGCATGACTTCCAAGGTCGTACAGAGCAGCACGAGGTGACCATGAGGAAGGGGGACACTTTGAAGCTCTTCAAGAAGATTTCCTCCGATTGGTGGGAAGGTGCGACCAATGAGCGGGTCGGTCTCATTCCACACAAGCTCATCGCCGTGAGCAACAGGAGGTACGTTGTTACCTGATTTTCTCAGCTGCCGCCATTTTTTTAGAGTTAATGACTTTTCGACGTTTTCTCAGGAGAATAATCGGCAGCATGGACGGAGAGGACAAGCTTTTTGTTTCGACCGAATCTCTCCCCTCGAGATCGGCCTCCGTGACCGCGGCCGTTCACTCCGGATCCGTGTCGAACGCCGACAACTTTGATCGGTCCATCTCTCAGCCAAACATATGCGAAAGTCCGAGAAGATGTCGGGACAGCAAGGCATCAAAGGACAAGACGGATTCTGTCCTTTCTTCGGCCTCCACAATCACGTTTTCTGAATCCTCGTTCTCCAATTTATCCGACGAACATCGTGTCTCCCTGGACACCACCATCGGCCAGAGGAAGGACTCCTCCGGCAGCAGCAAGGAGGATGCCAAAGAGTCGAAAAGGATCGCAGTTCGCGATGCCGGCACCAAGGGCTGCGATTCCAGGAGATCGGCCACATTGGACAGGAAGGTGGAAAGCTTCTCTCCTCTGATACCCGTCCTGGAGATAATCGAGCCTTCTGAGGTGGTTCTCGAGGCAAAGAACATTCCTCCTCGTTGCTCTGCCACCGTGACCCCGACGGAAAACACCGAAACCGTCACCGTCGTGATGGCGACGACGACCTCTTCGAGCATTAAGAATGCCTCGCCTTTTATCAATAACGGTGCTTTGTCTTCTAATAAGACCGCTTCTGCGACTCCGCCTTTCAAATGGACCATGGAAGATTTCGATTCGAAAGTCGCTCGTCTGCCTAGCGATGCCAAATCGTCGAACGCATCTCTAGAAGCTCCCCTACCGAGTTTGGCGATCAACGATAGTCCCGAGAAGTCGCCGAGTAGATTCGGGGGATCCCTGACCGACAGTTACTTTTCTTTTTCGTTGATGCCCTTAGAAAGCAAACCCCCACTTCCAACTGCCTCTCCTTCAAGAACTTCTTCCAGCTCACCCAGCAGGGTAAAGCGGGCTAGCCAAGGTGAAGCATGTTTCTCTCCGGGAGGAGTGTTCGTCGAAACTCTGGACACGGGGAGCACCGAGGACAGTGTGGTGACGGCTTTTGGAGTAGAATCGGTGAGCAAAGTGTCGCTCAGGGAAACCGACATCATCGAGGCGTCCGCTTCGTCCGAAAGTCCTCCTGCCATCACTCCGCTTCACGTGTGCGAGGCCACGGTCGTCGTGGATGCTTCTCCGTCTAGATCGGATGATGCGCTCCACCTATCAGAAAGCTTTCCTCCACCTCCAGACGAGTTGCTGGTAGGATTCCGTCGATCCGTGGAAAACTTTCCCTCGCCGGAAGACAAGCAACCGCATCTGCAATATTCCGGAAGTGCCGAGGTGAATACTTTCGGGGCAGCGGAGGTCGGGCTGGAACTGCCCCCCCTTTCCACGCCCTCCATTCTCGCCTACATGCAGAACAGGCAGAAGCAAGGAGATCTGTACCACGTGCCGGGGTCGTCTCAACGTTTTCTTCAGGAGCATTCGCCCACGCAGCAACAACTCAACACCCAGTACGCGGCAGTTTCCGAGTCCATCGCCTTGGCCTCTCTTAACGGCGCGAACCAAAAGACCATCAATGCACCTCCTCCCCCGTCCGCGAGGTCGAGTCGTGACCTCGTCGGAACAAAATCCCTCGATGCTTTCAACGAGTCCGAGGATCCGTCTTTGAAGAAACTTTCGCAAGCCAAGATCCCCTCGGCTCCACAAGTGCCTGGTCTGAATTTGTTCTTATAGCTTTTTTAACATCAACTCAAAATATTTGCTTTACAACTGTTGAACATCTCTGTTTGGAATGTATCGTGTGAAAATATTTTTATTTATTTTGTGTGCATGCATTAAAATTACTTTATCATTAATGGTTCCTTGATTTAGAACTAAGTAGTGCTTGTGGCGAATTTTAAAATCTAATAAAAACTGAGATTCCGATCAGGTTCGTTGCCGTCGAATGCGAGTACCAGTCCCCTCAGGATCCCTGACGTGAGACCTCAAGGATTGGCTACGCAAGCATCGCCGAGGTTGTCAGCACTTTCTATGAACCTTCCCACCCTATCGATCTACACCACTTTGGCACCGAACATTGCCTCGACCTCACTGCCATCGTCAACTGCTCAGGTCTCTACGACGACGGCAGCATTGACGGCGTCATCCCCGACTTATGCGTCTCCGTCTGCATCTTCGTCTTGCTCACCCAAACCGCTTTTTACTAATTTGTCAGACCGTCCGGCCTTCAAACAGCTCAAAGACAGCCAGGGGGTCCCGTTGTCTTCGGTTCTGACTCCCCCCACAGAGGGTGCATCATCACCTTCCACAGCTACGTCTGACAAGAACAGGAGCAAGCCGCCACCCCCCGTACTCAAGAAGCCGGGGGCGAAGATTTAGCTGCCTTTTTCTCTTGAAGGTTTATTGGCGAACGAAGGGAGGAAGTTTAAATTAATTACTTTCTAATTGTTTTCATTACCTTCTAGCTCCGGCCGACCGTGGAAGTTTGTTTCGCGAGCCTTTTTCTCGCAGAGTCGGTTCTTGTCTCATCTTCTTGCTGCTGTTGCTGCTTCTTGTTTGCCTGTTCGACGAGCATTTGTGGTTTGATGCTGTTTGAATATTCGACTGATTTTTGGCAATTTATGACCTTTTTTTTGTTGTTGTGACTTTAAGGCATTTCTAATTTCGTGGTCAGTCTCTTCTTAGGCAGAACTTTGTGGAAGCATTGAATTAAAAGTCCATCGTTTCTTGTCAAGTGAAGATTGCAACGTCATTTACGAGTCAACAATCGACCGGAGACCCTGGTTTGAACAGAGAGTTGTTTCATTTGGAATTTTTGTAATTCGGACCTAACGCACTTCGCTACCATCGAAAATGTCTTTGAGAAAACTCAGCAATTGTTTTTGTCGCCACAACAATTTCTGATGATCTTTCGATCGAAGTTCACAAGAGACCGTTTTTAGGATTTCGATATTCAACTTACCTAAAGTACCTTGGATATTCAGTATTGGATTGGACGTTAAAAAGCTGCTGTAAGTGTCGAAGTCTTTCCCAAAGTCCAAAAAAAAAAGTCCACCTGTGTTCCCCGACAAATTATTGCGTGAAAGAATTATCATTAACAAGAGCTGCTCTTTGGCCAAAGTGTTCAGAGTGTTTGGATTGGTGCGAAGCAGTTTGTAGGATCCTGCTTCTCCTTAAGTGAGACTTGTTTTCTGAACAGCCGAACAATTTTCGAATCGTTTTGATTTTTTGTTAAAATTTTTAGCTGACTTGCGAGATATCAGAATTTTTGTGGAGTCCCGTGTTTGCGACGATTTGTTCGACGCTGAATTTTTAGACTTCATTTCTTTCCATTTGAACTCGAAATCTCGTTATTTTTTTCTTCATTTTTAAGTTTTTGCTATTAGTTTCGATCGGCTTTGATGCGATAATCCATCCTACCATCTCTCAAATTTAGGTTGCACGATCTCCGTATTTCTAACCGATCGAGCCATGCCATGTTGCATCTGCAGCTCAACTTTCAAGTGCCCGATTTTGATCATTCTAGAGATGCTTTTGCCTGCTGATTTGTTTAATATAACCGACAATCGAACGAAAAGGTTTCTTTTCTTAACGCCTTCCTCTTGTTTTTGTTTTTGTTTATTTTTGCTGGGGGGGGTCCCTGTCAATAATCTGGTGGCAATTTCCCAGTAGTTGTACTGTTGATAGCGTGGTTTGCTTTCGCGTCAGGCAGTTGTCCCGATCATTTTATATTCTCAAATTATTATTATTATTGATATTATTATTATTATTAAAGTAACTTAATAGTCTACTGAATTTGGTGTAGGCGGGTGCATGTTTTACGCTGTAAGATTTGTGGTCATTTTAACATTTTAATCAAGTCCCAGGAATCGATTAATCGAGCAATAAAACTCGGGATGAAAACGTGAAGCACAAGCGCCTTTATTTCATCGCTTAATTTTGAAAACGAAAATAAACTTCAATAACGAGCGCAACAAGCTTCATGCGGTTTCGTGCCGTTAGATTCCCGACGAAAGATCTACAGCTGAGGCTGGGGAAATCTGACTGAGCAATGGGGAAAGGTGAGTGGGCAATTGACTAGTTAGCTTTGTTTTTAGACAGTCCTTGGTGACAAAACATTGGACAGTCAGTTAGTAGGACAATCGAATTTCGGGGATGGGGTTAGGTGCTAGCCTAATGTTACCTGAAGATCTGCTTACTCTGCAATACCAGGCATTAAATTTGAAATATAGTTACATACTAAGAAGGATTGCGTTTAAGCTCACCGGAAAGTACAAAAGAGCGGACAACTTAAATTTGAATAAGAAAAAAAAACATCAATTAAATTTGGTCAAAGTTAAAATGAAGATAGATACAAAATAGTTGAACACAAGATCGAACCGAAGTTTGTAATAACCACGGAATGCCTGCTTTAAAAAAATTTTGGAAAAATAGAATCCTATGAAGTGCACTTAATTTTGAGCGTCTGAATCACTTCTTGACAATTTCTCACATTTCCTCTAAGAGCGCCAATCAGTCCAGACGTGTTTTCATTTTGGTCGATCGGAGCACCGCTGACTTGTTTAGCGAGGTTAGTTGTAATTATTTCGTTTTCATAATCTTCAGACTGAGTTAATTACGACTTAAAAGATGCGGAAATGCTGGAAATCAAGGCCTGTATCTGGTCTTCCAATCTGCAACCCGGGTTGTTAGGTGGAATATTAGTGGGGTTTGAGACAAATTTAAGTTCATTCATTTGCGTGTTATCCATTATGTTGTGAATGACATCCATGTTCGAGATGTTTCTTGGGATGACTGTGTTAGTTAAATGTTGCAGAGATGGCTCTAATCCTGGATTTTGTAAAAGTTTTGAAAAAGCAATCTGCTGTTCCAACAGATTTTGTTGCCGTGCCATGTAAATTTGTTGATTTTGCTGACCTTGTGGGTTGGGACTAAAAGAGCTTGCGGAAGGGTATTGGTGCTCGGGATTTTTGTTTCCGATGCACGTCTGAGGTGGATAGGGTTGATAACATTTTGGAAGCTCTAATCTTTCTTGCATTGACTGACTGTCTGCAGCCACTTTTTCAAAGTGGTTTGCTAAAGTGTGCAATAAATTTTCAGATGGAGCTTTTATCGGCTGGAATGAAGATACCTTGCATGGTAATGTCGGCTGAAATGGCGACTGGTGCATAGCGGGTTGAGCCGCTTTATAACTAGTGGGAAGAGAAATAACTGGTTGACTATTTTGAAGGTAATTAATATTTGTTAAGAAGTCATATAGGGCATTGGAGTGTGGAGGGTTTGAAGTTAAACATGACTTGTTGAATGCAGAAAAATCGACAAGGTTTCTTCCTCCAATGCCTGGATCAGCAAAATGAGAGGGAGAATTCTGTGCTCGAGCATCAGATAATATTTGAAGATCTGAGAATGATTTTTGGCTTGAAATGATTTCTTTCATTCTTTGTTGAATCGATGCATCGCATATTGTGGAGAAGTGTCCTCGGAGATTGTAAATAAGGTCTTGTTCTAATGGCCAGCAGGGTTGTTTCAAGGTCGGGTTAGTTTGAAGGGCTTCGTTTTGATGCGATCGGTGCTTCAGAAATTCAGAAACTTGTTGTTCAATGAATTTTACTTGTTGCTGATGTTGTTGAAAATACTGCTGTTGATGTAACAGCTGAGTAAGTTGTATTATTTGCTGTCGTTTATTGAGCAATTGTTGTAACTGACAAACCAAGCTCTCCGGGAGAGAACCGACCGCTTGCATGGACCCTTCGCACCTCCTCTGTTCGTTCCTCAATTGCTGCTGCAACGACTGCAAGTAAGCGAGTTGTTCGGCCCTCTTGTTGTAAGCAACTTCCCAGGGTGATTTTGGGGGCTTGAGAGCTTGGCAATTGGCAACTTCGTCACCCGTGTTGAAGTGTTTGTCGATGCTGTTGTAGTTGTCGTCTTCTGAGCTGAAGGAATATTGTTTCGTGGCTTTCAAGTCGTCGTCGCTCGTTAGCAGAGGCACCCCGGTGGAATTGTGGGATTCCGAAACTCCGAGGGAAAGCTCAGGTGATGCGGAGATGCCAGCGGCCGTTGATTTTGCAGAGGGATCATTGCACACCGTGTTGACTGTGGAATTAGTCTCGGCGGTGACGGGATTCGACGATGTCGAAGAGCTGGCGTTGGTGACAGAAGATTCAGTCATCGGATTGTTTTGTTTTTTGTCTTTTCTATAGAAAGAGCTGAAATATATCGATTCCAAGGACATCCTTGGAGGAGGTCGTCCATGCCTGATGTACCATCTGTGGAGTTCATAACGTTCTCTGGCCTGCCTCTTCCTTGTGGCTTCCCTTTCTGTCTTCTGCCTGGTAGAAGTATTATAGAGCGTTATTCTAAACGAATAAGTGTCGATTAAAATTTATTTACTAATAAATCTGAAATACTAGTAAACGAGTCTAGAAATGGCAGCTTAAAATTTGCACTCAGACAGGCACTCCATTATTAACTAGTCAGCGGTGTCTTTCATACAGGTTGACAAGTTCAACATTGATTTATGTTGCTGTGTGATGTCATCAACAGCGTAACCTCATCATGCTGTTTATTACGTGATTTCTGGTTTTTTTATTATTATTATTCTATATTTTTGTCGTTAAGTGTTGAACGTTCTATAACAACGTACGCAACCGTACCTACCTGACCAACGTCTGCTGAAAGTGATCGCCCGTCGCCGGCACCACGTTAACTCCGTCCAGATCGTCGTCGTAGGCACATTCGAAAAGTGACTCCTGTAAGGATATGGAAAAGAAAATGAAACGTAAACAATGGTGGAGCGGAAATACCTTCTATTATTAGAATGTAGGCAGACGATGATGATTTACGGCAGCTGGGTGCGAGGTGCGTCGTGTCATTAAGGTAAGCAAAAGATAATACAGCCAAAAACTAGTACCGGATGTAACCGGCGAATTCGTTCTGAGGTCCGTTTACGGATTTCAAACTCTTAAACTTTACTGTGAGTGCAACAAAAAAGTTAAAGGTTGATGGCGTCGGTGGAAATGCCAGGAAAAGAGAATTACGCTTTCCTGTCATAAATCATGGACATAAAACCTACTCATTAATTCTAATGGAATGGCTAAACCAGATCATCATTGACGTGATTGGAGATCAATTATTAATTATTCGTGGATGACCCATAATTGATAATAACGGCATGAATTCGATGGCAGACGCCATTATAGACCAATAAAGGCCATTATCCTAATCTATTACATCAATTGCTCATCTTTTAATAAGTTGAATGCTTGGATATGTTTGAGAGTGGGGTGGAATTTGCCCGGATATTGGGGCGTGAAACCCTAACCGATGAGATTGACAAGCGATAAAGGTCGTCAGCTGAGTGATTTGATTGTTTTGATTGGTCAATCAAATCACATTTGATTGTTTTGATTGGTCAATCAAATCACAGATTTGAAATTGTTGAATTAAGAAATCCAAGCTTTAAGTCGAACAATAACAGATCACGCCGGGAATCAAGTGGTCTCTTGATTCTCCACTTGTATTAATTAACTCCCATAGTCAGTCGCTTGTAAAGGTGGTGCGGTGGTGATAATAGTGTGAAGTTTATGACGGGACTCATTGTCCTGGCACAATTTAAGTACTTGAAAATTTGCATTTGAGTATCCCTCGCTTTAAAAAGCTTTTAAGAATCGGATGAAGCTAATATAATCTCAGGCAAAGCTTTACAAACGCGAGTCGAGCACACGCGGTTCATCGAGCAATGCATCGAAAAGATGGACAGAACTGTACGGACTGAGCTGCAGATCGATATTGACATTCCAGACAGATAGGCACTAGCCACAACTTAGTGCTCTCTGATGATATCCCATTCCAGCAACGTCAAATCATTGAGATGATAGGATAGTTTTATTGATACATTCGACTGATACTCTGTGATGTCTTCAAATTGCAAGCACATTTCTTAACGTCTTGCAAGAGCAGAACCAACCGTATGGATCAGCCGTACCATCCAAAAAACATTTAATAACAGCCGAGAAAGTAGGTTGATATTTAGTCGGTGACTGGTTCCGACTTTCGTATGAAATTTTATACGATCCTCTCAGAGATTCTCGTGATGCCCCACAGTGTCGAAGAATATTTGAAGTAACAAAGAAGATGGCATAAAAATAGATGGTACTTGGAGCGAAAAGGGCGGGAGATGAGATAAGGAAGTTGTTAATGTTTGAGAGGAGCTGGTCGTCAAAAAGAAGACGCGGATGTGATGTGACGAACATATGCTTGTGTGCCTCAGCAAACACCGAGTTAATTGGTGAGTTTAATTAGGCAGCAAGTAAAAATTAAACGTGTTATTAATATGATAATAATCAATAATAATTATTGTTATTTCAGTATTAATGAAAAGTATTGTTAACGAATAGAATATTAGCATTAGTCATAGAACAAGAAACATGTGTGATAAGAATAAACCGCTGCTCTGGAAGATAAGATCTCAATCCAGATAAATCATCAATAAAGTGATGTCAACTACATCTTGGCTTATGACGTTTGACGCCGAAATCGATGACGGTGATGACGACGACTGCGGCCAAATGTCACCTGGTACATTTACCTTAGAGGTGACAACTGAGGTGACTAAGTTCAAAATAATGGATGAATAGATGAATAAATTAGTCCTACTTCTTTCACCCACTCAAAAGTTTAAAAGGTTTCTATGGCAACGATCACGACTCATATTCAACTCGTCGGTTGCATTTTGTTTTCATTCAAATGTCGTGGTGGGGAACATTATTGACGTTTTTTTATATATATATATATATATATAGAAAAATATATATATATTCTATATATATATATATATTATTAAGTAATTAGTAAAGGTTAATTGAACAATTAAAGTGACATTATAAGAAGAAATATATATATATTTAACAATAATATGATTGTTATTATTATTTGGCCGGGGCACTGGGTACTTTAACTTGTTTTTAGAGAAGCCAAAAAAAGGGACCACGCCCATTGACACATGATATTTAAAAACTGCTCACTATTTCTGGTTGATAGACATCAAGACAAAAACCATAATTTATCTCATATGACGTCACCGTAAAATCATCGTCATAAAATTAGTCAAAGATTTGTTGAGCGGACCACTAGCCCATCTACAAGAAAATCAAATCACGAACTTTATTAATAATTGTTATTGTTATTATTATTTTTACTATTGTCATTATTATTATCATCATCATCTATCGATCGGACAGACTATTACTGAGATGATGATGTTGCTATTACTGCCGACCTTAAACTTCGTCTACGCCCAGATAATGGAGGCAGTAGTCAGGTCGTTGAGGACAATGCCTAACGAAATAATTTTTATTGTCTTGTAATAATAATACCAATAACATCTTCGTCATTATTATTATTATCTTATTATTATATTTATTAATATTGTTCAGGCATATTTATGCTTATTTTTAAAATTAAATAACCAATATTCACTTTTTTCTTGTCAATCGGCTGCTGTTGAGGACATCCCCGGAAGTTATTTTTTAGACCTTCCAGAGTTGTTTTTGTAACCGCTCCATTATGTGACCGTACGGAAAGTGAATGGCTCATTTGCATAATTAATTCACAGGAAGCTGAATGTCAAGGCCATCTACTGGTTTGAGCTCAATTATTTGATTGCTCGGCAGCTTAGGGATAAATAATATTTTTGGACCATTGCTGTGCGGCTTAATCACGCATAATTATTATATTATTTTACTTGCTTAATGTTAGTTAATGTAATATGTAATGCATGTAAATGCAAGTCATCAATTAGTTAATCAATGAAACCAGCTGTTCTAATTGCCGAATCACAAACCTTCCTCGTACGAATTTTGGACAATTTGAATTCACAAATGTCTCGAAAAGGCAAGTGATACAAGAATTATACAAAACAATACAAGAGATGATACAAAGTGTTCGATACAGCTTTAAAGTAAAAGTAATATCATGTCTAAAATCTCTTTCCCAAGAGAAAAAAAAAACATGGATTCCAAATCGTGACTGGAAAATTTCCAGACTTCAAACAACAACAGCACCGTTGCCAAGATAATTGGTTTCTCATCTGCTTTGTTATTGTATTCTTCAACACTCGGTCAGGATTTGGAAACAAAGGAAGGCAGGTTAGTAACAAAACAGGTGTTCAACGCAACAAGCGATCTATATTGTTATTCTTATTGTTATCAAGCCTGGATGCTTGGGGCAGTGTTGTCTTTGTGTTGTATTTATTATGGTTTTGATGCTAATAATTAATATTATAGTTAAAATTATGAAATAATAATAATAATAAACGTCTCCTAATATCCTAGTTCTAAAATAATAGCCGTCGTTATTCTTGTTAGCATTTCACACCATCGTCACGAGTCGTCATCGTGATAAATGTTGCAACCTTATCCTTCGCGAGCAAGTGCATCCTTAAAGTCACTGAAAAGATTGAATGTGAATCACAGCGGGTCCGTTGTTATTGTTATTGTTGTTGTTGTTGTCATTAATCACTCGACAGGATCAAGATTTATGGTGTACCTAAGCAAAAGGTCAGGCAAGGTCGTATTGATATATCAACAGGCCGTAACAATGTTTGTTATGAATAACGATGTCAAAATCTCATTTACTAACAAATGTTGGATGTATCGAAAACAGCAGTAATAATAATAATAATAATAATAATAATAATAATAATAATAATAATAATAATAATAATAAACTGTAATCAATTACCAAAACAACGATCTCTATTGACCAACCTCGTTAGATTCTTCTTTGGACACTACTTGAAAACGTCCGCTCTCGAATCCTTCGCTCAGCTGCTGCCAGAAGCTCTCCTCGGTGCCGACGTCGTACAAAGGTTCACCCGCTTGAATGAGTGCCACGACGTCGTCGAGAGACAGTGAGTCGTCGAGGCGGGAACCTCCGAGTGTACCGACCTCAGGCAATGATTCGATATGAGTGTTGGTCGGGGCACTGAGGTTGGAGTGGACGTCGTAATTGGAATGCCTTCTAAGGGTGGTGTTCGCGATGGCGTCGGAACTCGTCTGAGTAGAAGCCGACACCAGAGACGAGAGGGCCATGGTGGACTGCGAGTGATGGATGAAATGAGAGGATGAAGACGGCTTCTGTGAAGCTTCAGAGTCTTGCAATTGAACTAGGTCAGTAGTGGACTGTCCCAGCTCTAACAATCTTTGTACATCCTGGTTCTCGATCACGGCTATGGAGTTGTGTCTCTGGTTCCTACACGCAAGCGGAGGACCGGATTCTCCTTGGCTATTGAACTTGGTACGGCTGGCTACGTAGCCGAGTTTGGCCAAACCGTTACTTTTGTCGGTGACCGCGCTCTTCTTATTTTTCGAACCGTTGGAAGATGCGGCACCCGGACCGCTGTTGGTACTACCGACGCCGCAACCTGTGGTTCCGGTCAACTGTTCTAGTCTCTCCCGGAGGTCGTCAAAGTTGATGACGTCAGTCGTTCCATTGACTTTGATCTTTCTTTGCATCATAGCTATGCTTCCTAGGTCGGACTGTCTTCGCCGGTTGAGCATGGCCTTCTGTTTGTCGTGAACGGTCATTGGTTTCTGTTGAAGTTGTTGCTGTTGTTGTTGTTGTTGTTGTGTTGTTGTTGCTGCTGCTGCTGTTGTTGTTGTTGGGGCTGATGCTGTGATCGCATCTGGCTAAGTGGAACGCTCGTCTTTACCATCTGCGCTAGTTGTTCCGTCGTGGATTCGCACGGCACTGCCACCGGATCGGACGGTATGCAAGCCACGGCTTCCTCGGGTCGTGGATCTTCTGCTATGGTTGCACAGTGTTGAATAGACATTTGGTGTTTGTCCTCGCTGGCAAACAAAGTACCCGTTCTCAAGGGACCTGAGAAGGTAGCACAGGAAGCCTCATTATGGCGTACTTCACCGATGGAGTTGATTTGGTTGGAGAGGTTCCTTAACGATGTCTCCAACGGTTTTGCTGACTCGGAAGAATGGGATTTTGTCAATCTGGAGAGGCAGTAGCGCCTGAGGTTTTCTTTGGCAGCCGTCAGACCAACGTTGTACTTCTCGTAAAGTCTATTAGCGCTCCTCAGACTCGGGACAGAGCGGTCGCGGATCTGATTGAGCTTGTCGTTTACCTCGAAAGGAAAGAGGCACTGACTCACAGTTCTTCGCGGGTTTTCTGAGAGCAGGTTAATGGGGATTATCTGAGCCGGGGAGACTTGAATGAGAGGTATCTGCGGCTGGCAGTAAAAGACCGACTGCATGACGTAGGAGTCACTATGTTTCTCACTCCGCATTTCCTCGGTTCTCAGAACAGGCTCGTAAGGCTGGACCACCGAGCTGATCTTCCTCGAACGTTCTGAATGTTTCATTCTGCCTCTAGACTCGTCGAGGGAAAAGGATTTCTTGTACTCCGAGATGTCGTTTATTCGACGATCACGCACGGAGGCCACATTCTCGATGATCGTGATTTTTTTGTCCTTTTGCTCTGACGATTTTAATTCTGTCTGGCAATCATCGACTTTCTCATCGCCGACAGACTTTCTATGCCTTTCCACTACAGACGTTACGACGAATCGACTGCGCTTCTTCTTTGCGTCCGCTTCGTTGCCAGTGGAACTGGTGTCGTTGGCGCTACTCGCTTTGACGCTGGTCTGGCATTTAGCGGCTGCGATTTCCTCGCTATTGAAAGAGACAGTGCCGTCGTGGCGTTTCTTGATCGACTTCTTTTTTGATATCATGGATCTTAAGATTGATGTCGATGATTGTTTTTGTTTTGCACGAGAATTCAGTCAAAACTGACAAGGATCTGTTTATTCTCTCATATTTTTTTTTTCTCTCGAGTCAGTAACTTTTTGCACAAATTTTCAGCCAGAAATTCGAGATATTTCTGATCAGGCTTTCTGTTTTGAATCTCCTTTTTTTCAGACAATCGAACTCGATGACTCTCTGGTGAATGGATTTTCGATGACGTTGGACTGAGAAGAATTCGACGTGTTTAGGATTTAAAGTGACATGACAGATTGTTGACTCAGCTTATAAAGTGAGTAGCTCGAGATCTTTCCCCTTTTGCTGGGTAGTTGGGACGCTCAGCCACCCCTGAGAAAAAAATCATCATTTATTCGGCGTCGACGACGTGCGGTTGCTATGGTCGCACCACGGTCGATTGTTTATTTTAATGCTTCGAGGGATTTGAATGCATCGTTGTAGCATAGCCTAGATTATTACTTGAGCTTCAAAATATATTGGGCGGCAAATCTTTGCTAGAAAAACTACGAACGAATTAATGGCGACAGGCCCAAGATGATATCATCGTGGATCCTATCAAACTTTCGGAGCTTCTAGATTCTATCTTACGAAGACATTAGTATTCAGCAGACATTAAATTTATTATTAATGGACTCCAACCATTACGAGAAAGGCTCTCTCTATTTCGACAAAAACATCGCGGGTTTTCTGGCAAAAACCTCAAGAAATAAGTAAAAAATCGAGCAATTGAAGACGAGATTCCATCTTAATTGATTGAGTGCATGTCAAACATTCAGCCTCGAGAGGAGCAAGAAAATGGGGGATTACACAAGGAAAGCCATTGTTAAGAGTCCACGATTAAAATCAAAAAGGATAGAAATTATACTAGGCTGGCGATGGTACCAGGTGTCTAAATTATTCAGCTACTTTTTAGTGCTCGATATTATTGTGAATTAATTGTTAACAGTGTCGTAACAAAGGAGCTTTTAAAAACCGATAAAATTACATTTTGAAAGAATTTTTGATTTTTTTTCTCTGAATGAATTTGCTTTTGAAATCATCGTTTTAAATTTACGAATATCAAGTCTGATTCAGATTTCATGTTAAAATTCGTTTTAAAATTGTTCTGAGGTTCTTCCAGATTCCTAACAATTATGAGGCTGTCAGATCATATACAAGAAGAACTTCAGAAGACAAATGTGTCGCCATAAATAAGTTCAATTGGTGTAATATTCGATGTAACTTTGTTTTAAAAAATGATTTCAAAATGAAAAAAATTGTTTTGCTAATCCAAAAGAGGTGATGCATGAGTAATCCTGGATGTAATTTCAAAGGCACAAGAAATGAGACGAAACAGCTCACAATAAATCTCCAACTAATGAACCAACAGATGTTAATCATCTGTAGAGACTGCTGATAAAAATACTATATTATTTTTCTACATTTTCAGGACAATTTATGCACTCAGTAATTAAAACTAAATCGAGGAATTTGATTTTTGTTGACGGGCCCAAAAATACTTGACACTTTTATCCGATGTTTTGCAGATCAGCTTCGGGCAAGATCTTTTAAGTTATTTGGATTTGTAGATTTTCAAAATAACAAAAAAAAAATAGAAATTTCTCAAATTTGAAAAGAATAAGATAAACAAAGTGAATGAATCATCCTCCAAAAAGATCAAACATCCCATGAGCAAACCTTGGGAGATTTCCTTAGACAACATTTTACAAAAATCATAAAATTACAAGATTTAATTCACAGAAGATCTGTTGAACTGGAATGAATGCTTTTGGAATTGCTGGAAATTAATCAATAAACGAAACTACTGAAGGTAAACTGAAATTCTAAAAAAAAACCATTTTCTTCATTAAAAATGGCAAAGTTTCTGCCAATGAAATAATTAATTTTCAACAACTTCTAATTTGTTTCGATGTGAGCAAAAAATAGGAGTCGTGCGGTTATTAATTATTTGTTTATTAGTTATTATTTTATTTTTATTATGAAGAAGAAACCGCATAAAATAACAAACAAAGCTCACTTGGAATTCTCGAATAAAATCTTCAAAACAATTACAAGTGCAGTGTTAAAACCCTCCAGAACAGTCAATGAGTTTTTTTTTTATAGCTTAGATTAACATTTCTAGATTTCTGCACTTCGGATTTGCCTTAAAATTTCAAATCATAAATGTCGGGCTCCGTTTGACTCCTGATATTTGGCCAGAGATTCGCCAATTACCGCGCTATTTCGACTGATCGACCATCAGTTCGACTCATCGTACTTAAAGGCATTTGAAAGGCAAAAAGCAGCAGTTATAAGCGCCTTTGACAGACGCGCACTTTTCAGAGCCTCGACATTATTGTCGTCTCTAGCAGCGGCGCTCGAAACCGGCGCCTGCAATTAGCGCTAAATTGATCACATGGCCTCATATTTTCTCTCATTCTCCCTTTCTTTTTCAGGCTCTCATTTCCCAAGTTCACTTTCCTCTTTTTTTTTCATCATTCTCTCCCTTTTCCAACTGTCTCTCTGTGGGGGCTTGTACCGAAACACATGTTGTTATCATCATCGATGTTGTTGTTGCTGTTGTTGGGACGACATCCCATGTCTCTCATGTAGGACAGAAGTTGTGTATATAATAGCAACAATTATGCTTATTTACCTTCATTATCATCACCATATTGATATTAGTTTTTATTATTGTTATTATTATTTTTATTATTATTATTTGATATTGCTGTTATTGTTATTGTTGTTGGCGTACTTGTTGTTTACGTTCCCCACAGGAGATTGATATTGCTATTCGAAAAAGAATGCTTTCGCTTGTTTGAAACTGACTTCTCATGCTGCGATTAGAATGAATGTATGACAACGCTTTTGAAAGACTTTCACATTCAATCATTCATACATTCAATCAATCATTCACACATTCAATCATTCGTACATCTGCCAAGACAACAAACGAAAAATGACTGTTAAAATAAAAATATTTAATTCGAAACAATGTCTTCATTTAAAAAAAAAAAGCAAAATTACGAGTTGGTGATCTCGAACGGTGTTCAGAAACAAAGACTTGATTAATTTTTTACTAATCATTACTTTTTTTGTTTTTCAAAACAATCTGATCCGTCATTCTTTCTATTTTTTTACTGGAAAAAATAATAAATTACTAAATAAACACAGTAAGTAAATATTAACCTTTCGTCAGATGATTGATGGGGAAAATGGCAGAAGATTGTTTGGCCATTACTTCGACTTGTTAATATTTTTAAAACAGTTCATTATATATATATATATTAACGGTCAATTAGTTTATTATATTATATCTATTTGCAATAACGTTAATATTTTATTTTAGTACATTTTTAATATTTACTTTAATATAACAAAAGAATATGCTTTCCCTCAAGTGCTCTCTTGGTGTTATGATAGTGATGAAGAAGTACCGAGAGAGGTTGATGATGCGCTCGATTCAATTGTTTTCAATCAACAGGGCGAAACCTGACTTTTCGACATTTTTTCATCCATTTTTAAGTAATTTTTTTGTTTCCTTTTTCTTCAAATCTAAACCAACTGCGCAACCTTTGTAAACCTTTGACATTCGAAATCTTCCGTCACATCGGAGATTATATTTTCATGTCAGTATGACTATATTTTATGTTTTTAAATTAATTATTTAATAATAGTAATAATAATATTTAAAGTTATACATATATTTTTGATTGTGACGATTTAATACACTAATTGCATTATTTAACCCATAACCTTATTGTATTATTACAGTATATACATGCACATGTATTTTCTGCGAATGTTATCGATTTGCGTGCACATGCGAGGTTCGAGTCTGCTTCTTGGAGCTGGTGATTAAGTTCTAAGGCATCTCAACGTTCAGAATGAATGTCTCGAGAAGGAAGGAGTAGGAAGGAATGGATGAAAGGATCAGTTTTGAATCGAACAGCATCTACTTCAAGGAAGTTTTAGTGTCAGTAAGTCAGTAAACAATTCATCGCTTACATAGGCTTTCATCATAGAAAGAGTTTATGAATATTGATGAGCACACGAGATAATTGTAATTCTTTGATTGCTAATCATAAAAATAATAATGATGATGATAATAATAATAATAGTAATTATTATAATAATAAGTTGGCATGACGCTGATATCATCTATATATAATTTGGCCGGCATCTCTATCGTCCTAGACGTTCCATCGATTTTCCTGAATTTACAATTCCCTTAAAAAGGATGGAAGAATACTTTCCAACGTTCAGTGTTAACTATTAATTGGAATGCTTGGAGGGGATATAAGGAGACATTTTATAAAATGGAGTTTTTGAACAATTTGTATTGCTTCAATGGCCACCGCGGAGATTTTTTTTAAACTCTGTGCTTTGTAGAAAACTTTCGACTTTTGAAAAATATTTTAATATTATTATTATTATTATTATTATTATTATTATTATTATTATTATTATTATTATTATTATTATTAGTCTTTATTATTATTATTGTTATTGTTGTTGTTGTTGTTAAGTCTGCAATATAACAACAACAACAACAGTACGAAGGATAATAATAAGAATAACAACCCCCATTAATATCTCATAATGAGGACATGCAATGGAAAGGTATAAAGGAAAGAGCTTGTAAAAACTGGATGGATGAGTAAGCACGTGCACTATCACAGCCCCACCTCCCTCGACGTGTACCCACGTATCGATCCGCGGTATGTGTCAATGTCCGTAAGCTGTATATTGCCCGGTGTTTTGTGTCTTTTTGGGGAAATGGATAGATGTTATGATGACTATTCCAGATATGGTGGAATGCAAGCACTACATTCCGAATAGATTTAACGAACGCTGTCTGGAAATTTGATGCATGAAGATGGAGATGGAAATCAGTGAGCATTCGGATGTTTCAAATTCTCTACTGACCGGCGCAGGATAATTACCTCAAGTTATTTCAATCATTTCAATTTTCAATCACCTCTGATTGATGACAGGATCAATCACCATCCATTTGAACGACCTTCACGCTGCATTATTTGTTTCCTTGGAGATGAAAATTGATTTCGTTTGTCTCTCGCGTTTTGTTATTTATTGCGCTTTTCCAGCCGCTCATTAATTGATCATAAGTTGTTGTATATCCGTTCCTGGATATTTACTCTAAATGAATAATTGATGATGGATTGGAGTGGATTCAAGGTCGGAGGTTCAAATCCCAGCCATTCCGCAGACTTTAATTGATATCTAAAATGTGGAATGAATCTATAGGCTTTTGAGGTAAATATTATTAATGTTGCTGTTATTAATGTTTCTGGCTCAGCTAAGCGTGACGAAGCTAAAAATACACAATGAGTTACTTGAACACTTGCTCATATGTGTGGGCTTTCTAAACATCTCTACAGCTACCTTAAAGACTTATGTGGCTCTTGGATTTATAATATAATCGATAACAATAATTAGAAGCATACTAAAATAACATGTTGTAGTATATTAGAATGGATATATATCCTTTGTAGTATGCATTGTAAATGGACAACGAAACTGTGATGACGATGATTTTAATAACAACAACAATAATAATAATAATAAGGATTTGTTACCATAAAAAAAATGGCCCCTAATCAGCCGGGCGACGGAAGTGTTCACTTTGCGTCGCAAGAAAATACCGGGAAGTAATTTTTGTAGAAAATAATAATAAGAATAGCAATAAAATTAAATGATAACATTGTGTGGTAATGCAAATAATTGTTTAATAACAATGATGGTGATAATAATAATGGTAACAAGTAGTATGGGATAATAGTAATGTCTAATAATAGTAATATAATAAAATAATAGTGGTGAAAACTAAAACTAATAATAATAATAATAATAATAATAATAATAATGCTAGCAGGGATGCATAAAAAATTAAGCTCGTTAGTCACGTCCATCAGCAGCCAAGCGAATTAGACACGCAAAGAATCCAAGATGGCAGAAATTGAAGACGAAGCTTGAAATTCTCGATTTGTTCACGTGATGTAAAATTTGACAAGTACTCGTGACGATTACTCTCAAGGTCGTTTAATGAGTAATTGGCCTCCTCATCGACGATATCAGCAACAAATTAACTTTTGTCCCTGCGTTGGCTTGCTAGGCTTGAAATTATCTTTGGGGTTTAATTAGTTCTACAATTATTGGTCTTATTAATTTATTACTACATAATATAAGCATAAAATAAGTTTCAAGCGTCAACAAATCATGTTTGCCGCTTGTAGACGGAGAGAGCTCCAAAGAGAATTTTAACGGAAAATGTCTGCAAGTGATGTCAGTATTTTTGTTTGTTGGCGGAGAAAGGTGTCTAACAGGTTTGTCCAGGAGTGCGTTCCCCCTGAGAATTGCATTCTCTAGCCCAAGGACAGAACCATAAAACATGAACTAGAAAATCTCAATTCAACCGGGAAGCATTGCCATAAATTTCACGTCGTTTTGGTGTTCAATTCCTTTGATTTTTTTTCCCGGTTTCATGCCTCAGAAATATCCATCTGGAAGAACTGCGTATTGGGAGTATTGAGTTCAGAACCTGATCAGGGTGGTGTAATTAAGAACTAATTAATAAATCTATTTCATTAACTTGGAAGGGAACAAAGTAATCAATTTCTGTAGGGGGAACTCAACGAACTAAATTATCCATGTATTCATCCGCCCGCTCAGCTATACATCACCCTACTCTTCCTATTGGAACCTAGGGATTTCATCTTTGTGCAGTTTCATCAGATGGAACTCCATTCCTGGTTGACCCAGAACATTCTTGTTACGAAGCAATCATATTTCCATCTAAGCAGGCGTAATTTTAACCAGCTGTTCCTTATTTTATTTAAAAAGCGAGCGTTAACCTTTTAAATAATTAACCAGCCTCTAAGACCAAGTTTAAACCTCAATTTAAATTCTGCATTCCTCGGTCATATAAAAAAAGAACGATGAAAAATGTTCCAATCACTCGTTCCGAGACCACATTAGCTACGCTTTTTACGATTACTTCGACGCATTTTGAAGATTTCAAACTGAAATCCGAGATGCCAATTTCGTTCTCGGGAATGGATTACCTCGTCTGGTATTTTTCTCCGTCCATTCTGTCAACAACATGTCACTAATCAACCTACAACATCATCGTCTTTCAACAAGAACGACTGGTTTCTCCTTTTGCCCTGCAATTCGTCGTTATAATTCATCATCAGCCATTCATCATTAATTCACCTTCAATTCGACATAGATTTTCCCGTTGAACGATGTGATTGCAGACGAAGCTTTTTTCCCCGCAGGCGTTATTATTATTATTATCATTATTTATAGAGAGGTCAACAATTATATTTGACTGCTGAGGAGAACGACTGCGAAGGGCTTATAGTCAAGGATTCAGTACTATTTTCAGTACTGAAAACGAACACATGAGCTTTGTACCATCGCAACCACCAATCATCATCATCATCATCATCATAATCATCATCTCCAGTTGCACTTGAGTGTCGGATAACCAAGAATCTCGTCTTGTGAAAGGAATGGAACGTCTTTGATGGAAGCAAAAAATACCAGAGAATAAACACTGGAAAGAAAGCTTACTTATTATATTCTAATCACTATCATCACCAGCATCATCGTCGTCGTCGTCATCGCAATTTCCAGATGACCTGACGCTTGAGCTGCCTGGTCCACTTCTACGAAACCTTGAGGTCGGTGACTGCGGAGTCATTTGTCCAGTCAGCGTCAACATAATTATCATCATCATCATCACGACGATAGCAATATTTCTGGTTTCAATAGTCGTAGACACCATCGTCGCCTATGTGCCGGATGATAGTTGAAAATGAAACGTGACGATAATGATGATAATGGTGATGATAATGATGATGATGATGATAATGATGATGATGATGGAAGAGAATTTCATAATCGCCATATACGGATTGATTTACAACAGCATCACCGGTGACTCATTGATCTACCCGCATTCATCCGTCCTTCACCCACTCATCATTCATGCTCCTCTACCTCGCTCCTCCATTTTTCAGTCCATTCATCTCAAGTCGGTAACTTAGCGATGACGGATTTGAGGTTTTTTTTTTTAAATTACCGAGAATATTTTAGTCCACCCACCCTAGCTACGACTATTCACTCTATCTAACCACAATCGCCATCATCATCATTACCATCATTATCATCATCATCATCATCAGGTACTCACCTAATCTCTCGAACCGAGAAGGAAATAACGAATGGAATTTTCCGCCTTAAACTTCTCAAATAAAAAACTTATTTTCACGCGATGAATGCAGGATGCAGCCAAAAACAGCGCCAAATTATTTTTAATTGCCAACGAAAAAATGCGGCATACACCAAAGATAAAAAATCAGGCCAGCGAAACGAAATTCCGATAATGAATTCCCTTTTATTGGCACCATCTAGCAAGACGATACGACGAAACCAGGGATTCATGAATAAGAAGCCTCCGTACTGCATGCATCAATGCACCATTCACCGTGAAAGTTCCACGAACTTAATGCATCGTAATGAATGGATGTCGAGGAGAATTTGAATTTTATTTTTATAGGGTTTCATTTTCTATGTTTTCTTAACTTTAATTTAATTTAAACTTGGATAATATTTCATCTTACGGAGATGCCAAGTTAATTATTTCAGAACATTTTTACAATGGCTAAAATATTTTAGATAATGAAGTTTTAAGTCAATGTTCTTGCCATTGATTTAAATCCGTTTACCGAGTCTGTTTTATTCATTGATAATATTTCAACTCTGGGGAATGAATTCAAAATATTTGGAGGTCGCCGAGAGTTTGATCACGCCATGATGTTTATTATATTTAAACATTTTATTAACCTATTATTACAGCGTTAATAGTAGTTAACCTTTTAAGCTCAAGTCTGACATAATTTTTTTTTAATTTCAGGTGGGAAATCTAAACTTGCTTGCAGTCGAACCGGACGGTTTTTAGTCCTTTGAGCTAGTTATTAACTCACAGCGTATGCACACTGTTACGTGAGATTACGTTTGTTATTAATATAAAATTCAATCCAAAGTCTTGTAAATGTAACAGTTGAAAAATATTCAGCCTTGAAGGAACAACGGTTCAGTGGTATCTGGCAGCAAAATTCTTTTCATTCAGTAGAGGGGCAAGCCCTTGAAACGACATTGCGCCCCGACCCCTAACCTTATTCATCAGCCTACTCGTCTACCCCTCATCCAAGCACTCAAAAGGAGTGGATGAATCAAGAGGTTGGTATTTTGGAGAGGAATCTCCTATGTAAACAGGTGAATAATAAGGGGTTATTCGAGGACACGCAAATATTTGCTCAATTACTCGAAATGACATTCCGAACCATTTCGTAGACTTTGTCTTGTCGCCGTTAAGTAAGCCGTTCTTTTATTTAATTTATTGATTCCTGTTTTGCATAAATAAAATTTATTTTGTTTTTGTTAGGGGGGGGGGGGATTTAAAACGGATATAATTCTCAAAAGATAATTTTGTGTCACAGAATTATTTGAATGATCCCGTGTTGAGGATGTTTGATGATTTGAGATCTGTTTGATTTCAGACCAATGTTTTAATAGGTGAGACAATTACGATCCCATTTACCATCCGTTGAGGGACTAATTTAAGAGCAAGACTGTATCTTTAAAGTCCATGTACAAAATAACAGAAGAACATTCCTGCAAATTTAAATTTTAATGGCTGGTTTTATGAAATTATAATTATATAGTATATTTGTCTAATAATTTATTATTATAATTATATAATTAATAATGACATAATTATATTATTATTATTATTCTCGACTGGCATATCCAAAAGAAATGGAGTGGTAACTTGAAGAAAGACCTACAATTTGTGAGAGTTTGAAGGATAAAGAAAAAAATGGAATACGTTATTTTCTTGATTCATAATGTAAATAAACATTTTCCCATGTATTAAATTACATTCCGAATGAAATTAACAATCTGGTGCTGAAAAGCACGATTATGAAAAAATATTAGGAAATAAAGGCTAAATGATTTAAAACATTACTAGAAAAAATGAAGTAAAATGATTGAAAACCGGGGTTGGAGTTTACAAGATTCGTAAAAAATTAGCAAATTTTACGAATGCCTTAGACTACGTAGAGAAGTTGCATCCTGCCAAATCCGTCCAAATTTGCCTTAAACCGAGACTCAGAAATTCTTTCAAAGACGAATTTGAGCACGAGGATTCGCACGATTAACATAATTTTTATGGAAATTTATTTTGTATGGTTAAACCAACAAGGCTGACAAATCGTTAACAAGCATTTGTTAATAGATTGAGAATTCGAATCTCAAATTACATTAATCACACCTCACTGCCTTATCTGTTACACGAGCGACGTTTTCGCACGGGCTTACAAAATTCCGTAGTTTGTTCGAGATGAGTTCTTTTAGTTTGCGTTTCCCACGAGCGGACTTTAAGAAAATATAAATTTTTAAATATAAAAATAGTTTTAAATATATTTTTTAATTAAAAAAAAAGACTTCTGCATAAACGAAGCAAAGGTCTCAGGTTACGTTTTTCTAGCCATTTTTTAAATTTAAACTCACTACCACTCTTTCAAAAACGATTTAGCATTTGTCTGATTTAATTGTCACATAGGGTCGAATCAAATTATTCTTTACATACTCAAAATCTGGACTATGTTGAGGTGTGCGATAATTGCGAGCTTAAATCCGGTTCTTCGATTATTTTTTTTAATAATCTTGTTATTTTCTATCATATTACTATTATTATTGTTATTTACGCTAGAAATATTATATTTATCTATATTTGATTGCCATGCAGACGTTATAACGACTAAAGATTCCTTAGGCCTAAACTAATATTACGTTATTTACATCCATGTCAACAACAGATACAATTAGCACAATCAAATTTTGAATGTTTTACTTTTGCGACACTCCTTTCAAATATAGTTTGAACTAGAACAGCATGTCTCATCGATGACAAGAATACAGCCACATGTCTCCGAAATGGCTGTCACATGTTGAGAATATTCCGCAATAATTAGATATTCCTCTAGTTTAAAATTTGATGCGCTGACTCCAAGGTGAGAGATAAAAAAGCGTAGCACAAACCAGACGTTTTAACTCGCCCACCTAGCTAACAGTTACTTAAGCAAATAAAGCCATTTCATATTTTTAACGTTCGAAACACTTGCGAGTAACAGGCTTTTTTTTTTTGAAAAATATTAATTAGCTAAGTGTATGACAAAAACGTTTGATGAGTTCACGTCCAATGATGTCAACATCCATCCCCAACAATTCTTAATTTGTAGATTTAACAAATATCGGTTTCTCGCGTCTTATTGTGAAGTCAATTGTCAGCAGTTCCAGCTTCGAGATATTTGTGTTGCATGTATCATAAATCCTAAACAATCTAATTCCCGTTGGCCCGAACTTTATTCCTTTAAACAGCCATCTCTATTCAGATAGGTTAAACATCGTCGAACAAAAAAGGAATCCATTTATTGTGCATCTTATCAGCACAATAACCGTTGTAGAGAGGCGTAGTTCCCGCAGTTTACATTAGCATCCACTCTTGGGTATCACTCGATGTCAATTCGAATACCTTACAATGAAAACGATATAACTATACCTGGTGGCAGAAGAGTTTACTTTGAAAGGCCAAATGTCATACAATGTATAAAATGCGACAGGAAGATTCCTAGCGAAAATTCAAAAATTATCGGTTACTTGTGTTCATCTTCCGATTATTTTATTCGACATAAATTATATTTAATGAATGAATACATATGAATCTACAAGATTTTTAACTTTGTGGGACTGCCGAATGCCGGTGATAATTGCTCTCAAATTTACGTCTAGAACTTCTTGCGGCCTCCCGCATCGAAGCTTGCCATCATTATTTGGGTGACTAAATCTATCAGAATCTGTCCTGACAGATTCATCCAAAATGAGCTTAGATCGAAACGAAATAGACTAGTCAGGAGCACGGGATTTATCGAAACAGCTGTTTACCTAACGAGGGAGCTTGATTGACTTTAAAAAAAAAACTTAACTCTTTGAGCATTCTAACTTATTTCCGATGTCAACATCTTCTGGTCTTCATACTCTGTCGGTGATTTTAGCTTTGTACAACTTTTTGCAAAACCGACACACTCGGTTTCCAAACGTCAACACGAATGAATGTGCAGTCAATGATTTCGTTCGCGCTCGTCGATGTCGGGCGGGTTGGGCGGTATAAAATGCGGGACTTTGTCAAAGAGAAGGCATTTGGAATAAACTAATCTAGGACTAATCTGTTAGAAGAGAATAGTGAGTTGATTTCTCTGACAATTCATCTGGTTTTCCCAGCTTGTCATTCATTGTCGCCTCGTTCTCCATGCCAACAGCCTCGTTATCATTAATTGTGTTTTTATCCACCATCTGTCTTTTTCGAAAGAAGTCGTTATTTTTCAAATCCTTCGAAATCTGCCACAGCGATAATTAATGACATGTCCATTACCAAAAATTGTTTACTTTCGCTATTAGCCAGATTTTAGCTGAGACATGTGTGCACGAGCTTGTGGATTATTTTACCATCTTTTCAGGCTTTTTATCCAATTATTGATTGACCTTAAAACCTGTAATAATCAGAAATTAATTACTATTTTCATTAAAAAATTTAGGGAGCTATTTTTGTGGAAAAATGATTTACTTGTAACCATGATATCATGATCAACAATATGTATCATTTTATGATTAAATTTTTTGCTTCACAACACTGTTCTTGATTTCACATGTAATTTACTTTCTGTTTAGACAAATATTCAAAGTTTATTTACATTTTGTTGGCTTTTCTAAACTGTGTAGAAATTCAATGCCACAAAACAAAGAAAGAAAAGGTGAAAGAATAATCAGAAATAAGGAAGAATTCAAGACTGGTCCAGATTCTGAAGCATATTGAATAAGTGCAAGTGAAGTGGTTCTTCTATGCATGAGATAATACTTTAAGGACCAATGCAATTTGTTAAGTCAAACTCCCAAATCGAGGAAGTCTATTTTTGGCAACTCCTCACAATGAGTAGTGAGCAAACAGATGTCAGGGTCAATCTATATTTCTTATCCATGATAAATCCTCACCTTGTCATGAAATAAATGTTGAGTGACTAAGAAAATGAATGGTTATCCAAATACTCTTTGAAAAATAAACCTACTTGTCCATCAAAGGACCAGATTCCTTTGTATTCTTTGTGTGTGGGTATGTGTCATCTGTCAAAACCTACCACAAAGTAAAGTAAAGTAAAAGTGCAAATAATGGAACATCTACCACTCATCTTAACTGACATTATTAATGGATCTTGATGATGATGGTCATGATGAATTGTGTGGAGAATTGTGGGCTCACAAGTATTTAATTGTGGACATGAAAATTAAAAAATCTTAAAAGATCAATGCATCGACATTGTGGTACATTGTATTCGCATTTCTTGTTTGTCTGCGAAAACATTCATGTGTCTGTTGCTCTGTTTTTTGCACCAAGTCAAGAAATCCTTAATCAATAGGCTTTGTTTGCTCTCATCTTTAGAGGCTCTTGAATGAATCCAGCGGATTTATGAGATAATTTTTCTTTTTAATTTGATGCACGACCTTGTTCTCATATAAGGTCATTCGTAGATATATCAAAAGTCTGCCCGCCGGACTATTGCCTTAAAAGGGGGTTTGCGATATGCGGAAAATCGTCTCTCTTTCATATTGAAGACTTCATTTCATGGAAGAGGACAGGACACATCCATACGGGAAATTCATTCGGCCTTCATTTCTCTGGTTTATGGCCTTTCCGAGCGACCGTACATACCCTGCCCGTCATTAATCAGGCCTTCTCTTTTCCCTCATTAACATGCTGGGTATTACTTTTTTCTCGACAGAAAAATATTTGCACTTGTATCTGCCATGTTTCTTTATTTCATACTCTGCTTTCCACTTCCCTGCCGTGTCGGTCGATCCGAAGCCTTTGCTCGTTTCCTGGAAATTTATTTTGATTTTTGCACGAAGACGAATTTCCGAGCCGAGTGCAGAACGTCGGTTCGGGTACTTTGTCGGACGTCCGATCACTTCCCGGGCGACTTGGCGTTACTTTTTTGTTTCTCGGGAGATTGCATTCCGATTGGATTTTAATCTGGATGATCGAGCTTCCTCGTGTGTGGTTGTTTTATCTTAATGGCCTTCAAGCAAACAAATCCACATTTTAGTCATATAGTATCTTGGCTGGATTATTTTAAATAAATAAAAAAATAAACAAATAAATAAATAAATGTTATTCATATGAATGACTAACATAAGATTTTAAAATATTAAAAATCATACAACATCAATTAAATTTACTGATTTCAATTAATTTCAATATCTGCAACGTAATAATTATAAAATAACATTTTCAACAAATTTCAGCCCTACCTATGTTTGTAACTTTCTGGCTAATCTAGGCCCAATTTCAAAACTCAATCTCACCAGCCTGTGGCCAGTTTTACATGAGAGTCAAGTCAGAAAAATTGTCTTGATGCTCCGAAATGTCTTCAGGAAAGTCTTCTGTCACCACAGACTCCGACTAGCGTCCTTGACTTTCCTGACTGCCCTCATTGTTGCCTCTTACCTATTGGTCTTCTTGCACCTTGAGTCTCTCATCCAGTTAAAGGAATCTAATTTCCTTGACGGACGCTCGCGGAAAGTCCCCTCCCTTTGCGATGAAGTGTTTTCAGAAAGGAATGCTTGGAAAGACGCTGCAGCAACTGTCCTGGCAAACCTGAATAATCCTGAGAATAGAAACTTCAAGGAATTGATACAATCCCACGACGATAAAGCCATAAGGCCTCTGGAGAAAAATGGCCTCGTCGAAGAAACGGAAGACCTCGATGGCGGCGGAGCGGAGCAAGAAATACCTGGCGAACGGAGAGTCGACATTATGGTTGACAGCTTCCAAGAGCTTCTACACAGGATCTGCGAAGAATTCATGAAATCCAGAGAAGCTGCAAGTCATCGCTTGAAACCAAACGCCATCCCCAACGACTCGTCTCCAAAAAGCGACTCAAACGAAAAGAAATATAACATCGACCCTGTTGAAACCGACGCCCTGCAGAACTTGATTGAAGAATTAACTAAAATTCGAGAAGAAGTCTTTGGTTACGATGATTGGAAACTGAAGAGGCTGAAAGCTTCCAGGAGGTTGCATCTCAACATACACAGGAAAGTTCCTGGGTTGGTTTCTTGGCTTTAGTTCATCTGATCAGCAACACATCATTATCGTCACAGGCGTCGTCATCATCACCAGTTTAATCATGAAATTATTTAAGCTGCTTACCAAAGTTTGACATTTTCTTTAAAATATTTGCCAAAACATTTGTCTTCAACATCATTATCAGCATCATCCTCATTATTACCCTGCCATTCATAAATGGAAGCAATGTCTACGCTTTCCATGTTATATGTCTTTCTCACCTGACTTGGTGCAAATGCAAGATGCCAAACATGAATGCTTTGACTTACCTGAATCCTGTCATCATCATAATCATCAACAGCATCGGCAAGCACAACCAATGAGCTCCATAACGTGCTCTTAGACAATGCCACGTCTTTTGTTGAAGGTCCGTGATGCCAGCCTGGAAAACTTTCCAAAACCATATCTCTCAGATATCCCTCTACCAAGACGAAGACGAATATCCGTCGGATGCAGATGATCGGGACGGTCCTACTGCCTTCGAGGGCAAAAAGCTGGTTGACAGGCTGGTCAAGGACCTTGCTTCTCTGGCCATAATTTCCATCGACGAAGTTTCAGGTCTGGGAACCCAGTTGAAGTACATCTTCAACTTTGAAGACGGCAGTCGTGCCTTGTTCAAGCCGATGAGGTATTACGGGCATCTCTTTACGAATGCCTATCTTCTGTTCGTAAAACAATTTAAACTAATTACCTTATGATTTATTTAATATCGTCAACAGAGCTGGGAAAGTTCGTGCAGTACGGTAAAACTTTTTTAAAAAAAAAAAGGCTTCTAGACCTGCTTTCGCTTTCAAGTCATCTTGGAACATCGAAAAAACTGATGTTATGACAAAAATGTTAAAACTTGTTTTTTTAATGCTAATTGCACTTCAAGAAAGCGAGATGTATTCAAAGATGATTCGAGATGAAAAGTATTCCACATCATGAAAGGGTTCAACTTCTTAGATCTTAAAAAAAATTCATCTCGATTCTGAACGAGCGTACGCTTCAGAAACCTCGGCGGTACGATACGTCGTACAGCCTAATGAGAACATCACTAGGGGATCATTAGGAACATTATTTTGATGGAGATGGCGGATAAGGTTGCTCGTCCCCTACTATGGAGGGCTCTTCATCAAGTAATGGCAGAATTGATATGATGTGAGAGGGGATGTTTGGTTCTAGCAGGTGTAATGAACAACCAGTATCTCACCAATTGACCAATTGATTGGGTTCCAAACAAAAGTATCTCACAAGCATTGATTAAAAAGATAGGAACACCTTTTGCATAAACTGATTCAAAAGTGAAAACAATCGAAGATATTGCTGTACTGATTGATCAGTTTATTTAAATCTTAATGACAGGGTTCCTAGGGACGCCGAGGAGTCTTTGGACACCTACTACATGTACGAGAAGGAAAGACATACTTCGGAAATAGCTGCCTTCCACTTGGACAGGTTAGTGCTTTATTTTCGAAGTCAATCTCTGGATATTTTGCATGACTAAAGATCACCTCCATCCTAGGCTTCGTTAGAATGTGCTGTCACATAGTCACGGGTTTGGTAATTGTGCGTCGGCCTCACCAATCGATTCCAGAAAATCTGAAACGTACAAATTATTGTTAAATACATTTCGAGATTGTGTTGAAAAATAAAATTGACTCAAAAACCAAGCTAAAACTATAGTTAAAAAATTGAAACGGCTAAGACTCGGCCTCAGAGTCCGAAAGGAGCAGTTCGTATTTACGTGTGTCGGTTTGAGCGCGTTTTTGTCGTCTGCTGAGCAAATTTCTGAGGGGCGATATTTTTTAACTGTATGTTTTTGGTTAATCTAAACATTTTTAAACGTAATTACAAAATACAATTAGAAAATTATTAACTAATACTAGGAATGGGTATTTAAATATTATATACATATTAAGTAACACAAATATTATTAATTATTCACAGATTATTAACGTTCATT
>JAJTWR010000266.1:1212500-1325000 GCA_021613335.1 Whitmania pigra
ACGATGACGATGACGATGACGATGACGATGACGATGACGATGACGATGATGATGATGTAACGAATGCTGCTGTTGGTGATGATGACGACGACGCTGATCCCAGATGGCAATAATATGTCTCAATTCAATTGAATTACGAGCGATAAAAACATCATCATAATCATATCATCATCATCATCATCATCGCTCTCGTCGTTGTCGTCGTCATCATAGACAACAACTGCATTCCCACCACTCCGTCATTTTTGGTTGTTTTTGTTGTTGTTGTTGTTGTTCTTGACTGCCAGTAATTTCTCCCCAACCCTCTCCTCTTCCTCCTCCTCCTCCTCCTCCTCATCATCATCATCTCACTTTTTTTTCAGTTCTCAGCATCCTACGAACACAAACTCCATGAATGTGTGTGCGTGTGTGCTTTCGTGTGTGCTAATCCATTCATTTTCCCCGTTTTTGTCTCTTTGTGATGTAATCTTTGTTTAAACAAAAAATAAAAAAGAGGAACAAACTTAAGAGTGAAACATTCGTAAGTCGTCTGAAAGTTGTCAGTTTCAGCAGAGCAAATCAGTCTGGTGCTTGACTCCCCCAAGTAGAGGTCAGGGTCAGCGGTAGAGACCCACCACCACGAGGAGGGGTAAAGGGAGATTGGTGGATTATCTTGCTCCGAATGACTGACAGAAAGTTCTCCGTATTCGGTGGATAAATCCGTCATTCGGTTTTTTGTTGTTCTTGCTGTTAAGTTGTTTTTTTCCCCCGACTGATTGCGACCTCCCAGTAACGAGTCAGTGTTGTTGTTGAAGTTGTTGCTGCTGTTGTTGGAACCTTTGAGAGACGAAGAAGTTCGGAAGATTAGAAATCAGAAAGCCGAACAGTGATGGTTCGTGAACGGCAATAGTTTGACGTCGAATGCGTCACTTTAGCGCTGTTGTTGTTGTTGCTGTTGTTGCTGTTGTTATTGTTAGGATCAGTCGATCGGTATTCTGCGCCATCTGGCGCGAATAATACGAATGCATTAATGGTAACATAATAACACTAAGAGGCTTCCTGTTTAAACTGTAGCTCGACTCAGGTGATCGTAAGCCGGCTACCTATCTACCTTCATCGAATTATAGAAGGAATTACAGGTACTCGAACAGGTGTCTTCGCAATACAGGTGTTTCTACTAGAAATTATCCAGAATCGAAATAAAAAACACAGGCGTACTTGACCCGATAACGTCTGAACATTTACCGCCTCTATGACACGTGGTTTGGGAATGAATTCTACCATCAAACTGATGGCACTTCTCCTGATGACTGCAACGGCCGGAGTTTTCTTCTTAGCCAGCTTTCTCGATCAGCTCTACTTCCAAGAACCTCTAGTAGTCAAGGACTTGAGCGGCTCTGCCTCCCTGGCGGTCCCTGATCTTTCTACTAGAGCCGCGGGCACTAAAAGGACCACTAGAAGGGACGAGCATAACGCCTTTGGTCTGAAAGTGTCTGCCCTGTTGAGGGAACTGTCGAATCAGGATGTGGACAGCGTGGTGATGGATGATCATTGCGATGAAGGTATGCCTTGATTGGTTGAAGAACGAATTATTTTATTTTAATAGATCTCTTTATTTTTTTTTTATTTTGTTAATAATTTTAGTCAGAATGGCTTATGTAATTATTAATAGTAATATTTTTTTTGGACTAAAATTACCTGTTATTATTATTATTATTATAAGAAGTAATATCTGTTATTGCTTAATAGCGGTAATCAAAATAATAATGATAATAATAATAAATTATTTAATTATATATATTATTATAAATAATAAATTATTTAATTATATATATTATTATAAATAATAAATTATTTAATTATATATTATTATTATTATTAATTTAAACAATCCACAACGTTGAGTTCTGTGAAGGATGAAAGTGCGTCTGAGTAAATTATGAAGAAACAGCAGAAATATGAAGAGAACTCGTTCCAAGAAGGCCTCACTGTTGATGTTGTTGCTGTTGTTGTTGTGGTGATGATGATGATATTGCTATCGTCGGCGTCGTCATCATCATCATCATCATTGCCAGCATCACTCATTAACGTTTGCATCATATATAATAATATAAATACGGTTAAATTTAGATATTTGTAAACAGTTTTTGTTGTTGTCAGCAGTTGTTGAATTTATTTTCCAAATGTTTTTTGCTTTAATGCTGCTTATGACGACTCGAATGAATGAATGAATGAATGAATGGAAAGATGGATGGATGAATGAATGAATGGATGGATGGATGGATGGATGAATGTATGAATGAATGAATGAACAAACGAATGAATGAAGGCTTAACTAATTTCACGTTCAATCGAGAATAAACTTTAAAATTAAAAATTAGAATTTAAATCAGATTAATAAAGACATTTCAAATAAATAATAAGCTTAAAATAAACATATAAATCTTCTAGTATTTCAACGACGATTTTTTGTGTGCGTGACGTCATGGTATCCAGTTTCAAAAATATTTTCAAACGAAGAAAGAAGGTCGGCTGTGATTGGCTGATCAGTTAATTTTTAGCCGGTCAATACTAAAGTATATTAATTATATGCTAATTAGATGTTAATGAACTTATAAGTCACGATGATCATGATGTATCGATTAAACTTAATGGTATGATAATCGATGGTAATTAATTCATAAATAATGTAATAACAGGTTAGTTATAAGCAGATGAGATGCTAATGATATGGTAATTAATTCATAATTGGATATGAAATTGGCATGGAGTGCATGTGAATCAGATTCTTGAGGGACATCTTCAATGGGCGGTTAAAAGATAATTTGAATAAAAAAACAGCATTTTTCGAATGCCATCCAATGATGGAGAAGAATGTCTTATTATTATTATTATTATTATTTATGATTTCATAATTTTTCTATATTTTTAATCTAATTAGATATTTATATTCAATTGTTCAAGTCTCGTTGAAATCATTTGAAGCTGATAGAGTTGGACTTGAGGAAAGTCGGAATTATATTTATTAATATAAATATACATGACGTCATCACCATCATCGTCATCATCATCATCAACAAAAACAGCATAAATTAATGGAGACATTTAATGCCACCGACATAATTGCATGAATTCATGTAATAATAATAATAATAATAATAATTAATAATTAATTATAATATATTTTAAAAATTATGAACATTATTAATAATTGTTATCATAAAAATGATTCACTAATAATATAAAAATAATTTGCTAACAATATAAGAATGAATCAGTAACACTATATAAAATAATTCAGTAATAATAATAATTTTTGTAATTAATTGTAATCGTATTTATTATGAATAATTTAATTATATATGCATATATTTTTTAATGTTTATGTTTTTATTGAATCAAACAAACAAACAAACAAACAAGCCATTATATATACATTAATTATATTAATTATTAATTTTCATTTGAATAATAATAAAAAACTACATTTATTTTGAATAAAAATATAACAGCATAAATATGATATTTATACAAAAAATCAACTATTTTCATCAACCCGTGTTTATTAATGAAAATAACATCAATAACATGTTCGAAATATGAGCTCGCACCTGTACAGACGATTAATATCAGTTTAAAAAAAGACAAACTAAACGGTGCTTGCAACGCCAGCAATATCTTCGGGCTATTGAAGCGTCTGCTCGAATGGCGGGAAATGTTTCCAAAAAAAATCAAATGGTTTCTGACTAACGAATTTATTAGTATTATTAGCATTTAGCTGGCAAAAACGAAATTATCGAATTTGTAATTTAAAAGGTAATTTTATTTCCTGAGTAATTAAACTAAATTATAAACATTGATTTTTATCAGTCGCGAATACACACCCTTGCATTTTCCGCACAAATTACCGTTTATATAAAAGATAAACAAACTGAACAACAAAATAATTGACTACTATTAATAACATCATTACAACAAAAATATAATATAATAATAGTAATTAAAATAATAATATTATTACATTATTATTAATAATAATAATATTATAATATATATATATATAAGCATGCTTGGGTTCAAAAGACCCCGGTTAAAAGGTCACGCAGTAAATTTTAATGCGGAGTCATTCCAGCATCGGAAGATAGTCATGGTTGGAGTTTATAATCTCGTGTGGAAAATCAATTGGAATGGCTACTGGCAACAACAACAACTACAATAACTACAACAACTACAATAACAACAACATGATGATGATGATGACGATGACGATGACGATGATGATGATAATAAGAAAGTTTCATCGATCAAATTATTATAATTGACGTAAAAGTTATTCTTGTTATTTCTCGTCAGCACCGAATAACACCGCAAGAGCATTTGTTTTCGTTAACATATCACGCAGAGGATAAACATAGAAATGTTGGAAGTTAACTGCTTTTAAAAAATATTTCCCTGAATTCGTAAAAATATTCTCTGAATTTTTAAAAAATATTTTCTGAATTTTTAAAAAATATTCTCTGAATTTTTAAAAAATATTCTCTGAATTTTTAAAAGATATTATCTGAATTTTTTTTTTATCGCATGGATGCAACCCACTCTTGAGGAGGTTGTAATTATTGTTGTTATTAATAATAAAATAATTTTGTATGCAATGCAATATAATATAATATAATATAATATAATATAATATAATATAATATAATATAATATAATATAATATAATATAATATATATAATATAATAATAATATAATATATAATATAATATAATATAATATAATATAACATTATTCGCAATTACATTATAAACTACATAACTTAATTTATCAACCCAACACCTTCACAACAGTCCACCCATCCGACAACATGGACTCAGACCTAAAGTACTCCCTGAAACTCGACAAACTGGACTGTTACGGTCAGATGCTGAAGGACTACAAATCGGAGCTGACGACCCTCAACTCCCTCGATCTGATGCCCCAGGAGAGACTCACTGCCACCCTGTCGTCCGTCATTAACTTCATCGAACAAAACAGAAGACCTGTCAAGAGACCCAAAGGCCGTGATAGGGAGAAGAAACTACACAGGCTCAACATCCACGACATTCCCCGTGATACCAACAGGTGGTGTGGATTATATTTTTTTTGGGTGGGGTAGGCGGGGAATGATTGGGGAGATTGTGAGTTTCAAATGTGTTTTTATTTATTGTTGTTGAAACTGAACTACTGATGGCGCAATTCCTCTGCTGTTCTTCTTACAAATGAGAAATAACTCTCATCCAAATCACAACCCCGACAGAAACGAAGTGCCTTCATGGGTCTTGTTCCAAAACCGAATCAACAAGCAGGCTCTCTTCCTAGACGATGACGAGGAAATGATCAGGAACTTGATCCGAGATCTGCGAGTCTTCCCCATCGACGAAATCGATGACATTCCAGACAGGGGCACGCAGATCAAACTTGTCCTTATGATGGTCGATGGGAGTCAGGCGCTCTTCAAGCCGAAAAGGTCAGGGTTAGGGTTACTAGTGGGGTTAAAGGTTAAAAGTGATAGCCTGATTTATGGGTGGTTGAATGGCTTAGTTTGATTGAGTTAATTATTGAATTATTATTATAATTAACTATTAAACTGATTTTAAATATTATATATAATAAATATTGATTATTAAATATTGTTAAATTATATTTTCTCTAAAATAATATAAAATAATTATTTTGTCTCATAATTTCAAGGGTGGAGAGAGATGATTATGAGTCACTGGACACTTATTACATGTACGAAAAGGAAAGACATACTGCCGAAATAGCTGCTTTCCATCTGAGCAGGTCAGAGTTCAAGGTTTAGGGATGTTGTCAACTTTGAAAAAGGTCATATGGATTGATTGATTTGATTGTCAAGTTACTGTAACATGTGAAGCTACTATTTTCTTACGGTAATAATAATAACAATTGGTCTCACCGTTCATAAATTATTGTCATAATAAATGTTTATTATTATTATTATAATTATAATTATAATTATAATTATTATTATTATTATTATTATTATCATCATTATCATTATCATTATCATTTTATTGTTATTATTACCATTGTTATTAAATGCACTCATATATGTACATATGCAAAACTAATTAACTACAGTCATTATTATCATCATTAACCACTCTGGTTTCTACCAAAGTCCCCCCTTGAATTATTTCTTTGGTTCTCTCCTCAACCGACACCAACGAGGCAATCGTGCACGGAACTGGCTCATCGGATACTGGCGCGATTTCTTTGGAGTTTGCGAAACTTTCCTTCAGCTCACTGTTGTTCTCACTTTCAACATTGTCCATCCTTATGGAAAGCTCCTCTAATGGACTGTCTTTGTCAACCACCAAACTGCCCACGCTTACCTCAGCAAAAGTCTCCTCAGCACCGTTCTCCTCACACAGCTCTTCACTCAGCTTCTTCCCCGATTCCTCACTCCATGGAAGCAACACTTTGCTTTCTTTCAAAGTTCTTCCATCCACAATTTCCTCGGTCTCTTTCTCAACCAAAACCAGTGTGGCAATCGGGTGCACTGCTGATGCCTCAGCTGGCATGATGTTTTTGGTGCTTGTTGGAGTCTCCTCCGGTTGATAGCTAGTGGCAGCCGGTTATTTCAATATTTACAAAATTATTATACCGAAATGTTGACTGTCTTGGATGTTTAAATAAAAAAAAAGAAGCCTCCTTAGCTCTTTGACCTTAAATGAACCCTAACTTCCTGAACTTTTGAAGGATCATCGGGTTCAACACTGTGCCCCCAGTGGCAGGAAGGTTCTTCAACATGTCTGAGGAACTTTATCCTTATCTCGTCGACAGCGTTCAAGAGCACTTCTTCACCTCTCCAGGTAAAAATAATTAAACTTATAAAATAATTATATTTATTATGGTCATTCTATGCACTGTTCTTAAAGATATTGTTAAAGATATTGTTGGGTAATTCTGCTACACTGATTGTTGTTGTTGTTGACGTTGTCTACAATGTTTTGTTTATCGCATAAACAGATGGAAATTTGTGCTTCTTCGGACAGTGCGAATACTTCTGTGACGCCGGGCATGCGGTCTGCGGTGAGGGACATATACTCGAGGGATCTATGGCTGCCTTCCTCCCTGACAAGGACTTGGCAGACTGGAGGTCCATACCAAATCCCTGGAAGAGATCCTATTCCAAATATAACAAGTAACCTTTGTCGTTCCGGATTTGTAAGATTTAGTCGGCTCTGTTTTGAATCAAAGTCCGAGGTGAAATTCGAAGGGATTGGCTTTACATAGAGAAACAAAATGCCGATGGAATATTTTTGAGATGAAAGGCTTGATTCATGCAGGGCAATCGATGTGGGAAGTGTTCATCTTAAGGAACAAATTATCCCTCTGTTGGGGATGCCATTCATGCCCTCCAAGTGACCCTATGCTTTAGGTTATTGATGTTCGAGAAATTAGTTTAATAATTAATAATAAAAATAAGTAATTTAATAATAAATTTGAAAGGAAAATAACATGAAAATGTTGCAGCAGTGGTTTTAGTTGATCCGTGGTTCATGATTGAAATGAAAAGGATTCTGAGGATGAGATACTTGATGAGTTGCGAAAAGAATTTTGTTTCAATTTTTTATCCACGTGATTATTCGAGACTTCTAACGTTTTATTTTTATTTATCTGCATGAAAGGAATGCAATAACAACAACAACGACATGAAATCACAAGTCAATCATTCATTCTCCTGTGGAGAATGGGGGGGGAAGGGAGCAATTGGTATCCACCCATCCGTCCGTCCATCCACCTACCACACATCCATCTTTTATAATTAATTACTATTAACAAATAGAAGGTCGCTGATATTATAACTATAAAAGATCACTTAAAACAAACTAACCATAGATTAATGAGGATGTTTACAAATGTATTATGTTAATTATAAATATATAATATATGATAATATTAATGTTAATCAGTATGAAATATTCATCGATGTGTAACTGTCACCGACATATTTTTGGTATTTTGGTAAAAATACATTGTATTGGCCCTTGTGAAAAAACAAAAATAAAAATGACGAATTAATATAATAATTATTTAAAAACCAGGTTATAAGTTATAAAAATAAAATAAAAAATAAAAAACAATCAAACAAAACGAGTTCATACAGTGAAATTTATTACAAACTTTTGCCTTCCAAATTTTAACAGAACAGATTGGGAGACGACGGACGATCCGGTTGGGTTCTGCCACTCAGTCAGACAAACTCCTCCCTTCCACAAGGACAAGGCCATTTTGAATGTCATCGATACCGCCATCTTTGATTTCCTCATAGGTAGTTGGTGATTGTTGAATCATTAGAAACGATGATACCTATGAATCTTATGACACTGATAATGATACTGATAATGATGCTTGTGCCGATACTGATAATGATGCTCGTGCCGATACTGATAATGATGCTCGTGCCGATACTGATGACGATGCTCACGATGGTCGTGATGATTTTAACACGCGGTACATAATATGTTACCACCTTGTAATGCCATGCATTTTTAATGGCGTCTAGGTTTCTAACTCAAACGCATGACAGGTGTTTTTCAAACGCCGTACTTTTAGGATTCTTTGTCTTAAATGGCGTCTCGATATTCCCACGTTAGAACCCCTTATTACCCGCCATATATTTTATTGCTCAGCTGATCCTATTAGGCTGTTAACCCAAACTTGTATCAGCAAACCACGATGTATCATTTGTTCACACTTAATAAGTACTTACATCTTAACTTAAGCAGCCCTGTTATTTATTTACATTACACGTATTAATTAAATTATTTAATTTATTAAACTACCTGGTAAGGGATAATTTATATTAATTTTATTGATTACCTTGTCGTATAATCAGGCAACAAGGACAGACATCACTTTTACAGCTTCGTTCGTTACGGCAACGATTCCTACTACATTCTCATCGACAACGGAAAAGGGTGAGCGGTTATAGATTGAATTTGGAATGAATCTGAAGTTGTGATTAATTAAAATTCATTGTTTAATTTTGTAAATTATTTTTATATTTAATAAATAATAATAATAATAATAATAATAATAATAATTAAATAGCAACACATAATAATTAACTATTAATTAATAAATAAAAATAAAATTAATTGCTCGAACAAGCGACATCTTTCGACCAACTAAATATTTTTATGACAAACGTCTGCCATCTGGCGAACGGTTTTAAAAATATTGTTGTTCCATTTTTGTTCATTTTGTTAAATTTAAAAAGAAAATTCAATAGCAGGTTTTCAACCATTACGTTTTCAACTATTATGTCTAACAAGTGTTTTTGAAAGATAGTTGTAAATTAATAATGTTAATTTAGTATCCCATTAATTAATTTGAAACCGTGATGGTAATTCATGAATTAATTTGACTGTTAAAGATTTGGAAGAGCTCATGAAGATATAGTCGACATCCTGGCACCTCTGTACCAGTGCTGCATGATCAGGTTCTCGACTCTCAAGAGACTCTTTGCCTTCCAAAGCAACCCAGAGGAGAGGTTGAGTCAGCTCATGAAGCGGTCGCTGTCGGAAGATCTTCTGCCGGACATCCTCACCCCTGCCCATCTCAGAGCTCTCGACAGAAGGGTGAGGATTGTCCTACAGCAGGTGGGTCTGTTGTTATTTTGGTATCAAATGAAGATTTCAAACTTTACATGTGTGAGATTTGTCCTGGAGTTATTTTTTTTTAAATTTAGCATATTACCATCAAATGTTTCTCCAAAATGAGATGCGGATTAAACATAATTATGTCAATAATAAATCTCAGCACATGTTCTCTGACATAACAGCTCACCACGTCAGACCAATGCACCAAACTGACATTGTTTGACAAAACGATTGTGTTTAGATTTTTATGAAAAAACTCGTAAAATGTTCAGTTCAAAGTCTTTTGTAGTTTCATACTCGTTATATTTAATTCTCCATTATGTCTTTTCGTGCAAACATTCTCTTGTATCCGGAAGCGCTATCTCTTTCGACATTCGAAGAATAGATTCTGATGCCTTTATTAACATTTTGGGATGAAAATATTTTAAAGCGTTCTCAATGACCCCAGACAAAATAAAATGGAAATTTTCTCATTAATTCATTTTGAAATCTAAATTTTAAACCTTCTTGTCAATTTTTTTCAGAGATTAAATTAAATTTGGTTTAAAATTGAAATAACATTTACACTACGACAACTGATATTTTAAAAAAATTATATTTAAGCTTGTGTCTTAATAAGGTACTTTAAATGTATTTTTATTTAATTAACAAACACTTTAATTAATTAACTAACAGTTTAATTAACTAACATTTTAATTATTTAATTAGCTAACATTTTAATTATTTAATAAACTAAAACTTTAATTATTTAATTAACTAATACTTTAATCATTTAATTAACTAACACATTTGATCACGTCAGGTTCTTGCGTGCATCGACAAACGAAGCAAGCATCAGGGCATCGTCATCGACGACAGATACTACTTCGAGAGGGAACGCGAGGCCGATAAAGCAGACGACTTTGACAACTTATGAGAATCCCGCCTCGTAAGACCCAAGCCTTTCTTCTCTGGCAAATAAAATGTGCCTTCCAATGCTCAAGTAACATTCTAGGCAATTTGTTTCTATGCGTTAAATTGTCTGCGTTTGTCTTTGAAAATCTGAGACAGTCCCCAGTCTTCACAAAGTTTTTATTCCAATACTTATTATCATCTTCCCATGCTTCATTTTCCATCTGGCAACATCTCAGATCAGGCGAGACACTGTAATGATGCGTCTGAAAGAATGGATGAAATTAATCAAGAATTGCCTCAAAATACATCGTTGGTTCTACAAATTTGTTTGCCTCTTCATCCTCATAAATATTCAAAAGTTATGCAAATCCTCTCCCGACTATACAAGTTTAGCATTGTTTTGTCTTGCATTGTGTTTCCATGCAAACCTACAAACAGTATATCATTGCATGCTCATCCTGGATACATAAACAATTGCATGCAAACATATATTGCTAAATATACAAAATTCCCTTCCCCTTATATCGCCCGGTTCCGGAAAGAATTGTTTGTTTTTTTTTGGGGGGGGGGGGGGGGGGAACATGTCCTCCCTTGCACCCTATGAACTTCCAGATTAATTCGTTTTTTCACCATTTTGGAGCCATCTATCTTCTTTGAATGTCCGAAATAGTTAATTGTTTTAAAATTGCTCCTTTGCTCGTCTAAATTCGTTCAAAAGAAGAAAAATTGTTTTCAAAAACCGAGACTTTGTTGTTTTTATGTAAAATTACTCGTCAACAACAGCCATGACAACAGAACATGTCGAAATGTGGCTTGATTTTGTTGGTGCAACTTGCTCGAATAATGTAACCACGATGACGACGACGATGACGACGACGATGACGATGACGATGACGATGATAATATCAGTAGTAATGTTGATGCTGGTCATAACGATTGAAACTGACATTCAATCTCGAGAAATTCAAAAATGAAAGACTATATATTATATATAAAAATATTAAAATATTGAAATATTGAAATGTTGAAGTGTTGATGATGATGATGATGATGATGATGATGATGATGATGATGATGATGATGATGATGATGATGATGATGATGATGATGATGATGATGATGATTGATGATGATGATGATGATGATGATGATGATGATGATGATGATGATGATGAGATGATGATGATGATGATGATGATGATGATGATGATGATGATGAATGATGATGATGATGATGATGATGATGATGATGATGATGATGATGATGATGACGATGACGATGACGATGACGATGACGATGACGATGACGATGACGATGACGATGATGATGGTGAAACTGACATTCAATCTCAAAAGGTCAACAATCATCATAAAAGGCGACGTGAAGGTCAGCTGAAAGTCAAATTCACTTCCCGTCAAAGCTAAAATTTTAAAGTTAAATTGTTTTTTTAATTCCTACGATTATAACAGCAAAGTCTTCTTAAATAAATAAATAAATAAATATATTTTGCCAATTATTTTTAAAGATTGTTAAAGCCTATAAATTCAAAATTATCAGGAGCGTATTGCATAATTTGAAAATAATTTGAAAGTAATTATTTAAAACATTTTAAACATCACTGAAGATTGTCAACAAGTTCAACAATTTTCTGAAAACTAAAAATTAGTTGTTCAAGATCAACAACTGCAACAAGAACAACAACAACAACAACTTTATTCTGCAACTTAAAATAGTCACGTAAATTACAGCACATCGAGCAATCACAACACATTTTATAATAACAAATATTTATAATAATAATAATAATAATAATAATAATAATAATAATATAATAATAATAATAATAATAATATAATAATAATAATAATAATAATAATATAATAATAATAATAATAATAATAATAATAATATAATAATAATAATAATAATAATAATAATAATAATAATAATAATAATAATAATAATAATAATAATAATAATAATAATAATATAATAATTATAATAATTTCATATATGGGTTTGGAATAATTCCTTGGCTAAAATCAGAAATAGAAAAATGTGATAGAAAAACTAGAAAAATATTAACTATGAATGGAATGCATCATCCAAGAGCAGATATTGACAGAATGTATGTGAAAAGGAGTAATGGGGGTAGAGGTATAATTGAACTGGTATCAGCATATCAACAAAGTATCTTCAATCTGGGAGAATATATTGCAAAAGCAGATGGAAGATTGATGCAATTGGTGAGAACATGGGATGAATCCAGAAGAAAATTTTCCCTGCAGAAGGAAGCATGTAAAATAAAATTGAAATATAAACTAAATGATGCAAGAGGAATACAAATGGGTCAGGATTTGAAAAAAGCCATGGAAACAGAAAAATTAGAAAGAATTATGGTGAAGCCTCTTCACAGACAATTCATCCAAAATTTTGGTAATGCAACTGTAGATAGAGAATCAAGTGTCCAATGGCTTACAAAGTGTGATCTAAAAGGTGAGACAGAAAGTTTAATAATTGCAGCTCAAGATCAGGCCTTGCAGACAAAATATTACAAGAAGATGATCCTGCACCAAGACACTGACAGTTCATGTGGAATGTGCCACCGACATGTTGAAAGTATCAGCCATGTAATATCTGGATGCAGCACGTTGGCTGCCAAGGAATACTTAGATAGACACAACAGAGTTGCCAGGTACATTCACTGGAAGATCAGCAAAGAATGTGGAAATCCATTGACCAACAAATGGTATGAGCACACACCAAGTAAAGTCACAAATTTAGATCAAGGAGTGTTAATGTGGGATCACTCAGTAATTACAGATAGGACAATACCTGCAAACAGGCCGGATCTCATCTATCATGATAAACATAAAAGAACATGCTTGATAATTGATGTTGCTGTGCCAGACGACTCCAATGTGGCCCAAAAGGAAGTTGAAAAATTGACTAAATACAAGGACTTACAGATAGAAATTCAGAGAATGTGGGGGGTGAGGGCTCAGGTGATACCCGTGGTTATAGGTGCACTTGGAACAATGTCAAAGAAATTTAAAGATTATCTGAATTGCTTCCCTGGTAACCCATCGCCTATTGAAACTCAAAAAATTGCTTTGTGCGGGACAGCACACATCTTAAGAAAAGTCCTTGAATAAGACTAATCTAATTTTGTTGAATAACCTTCTTGTATATGATTGCTTGTACAGTTGCTTTGCTTATATTTGTCTTATGTTCGTTTATATTGGACCACGACTCTAGAATTGTTGAGCTTGAGTTAACTTTTGTTTGAATTCTTTTGTTGAATAACCTTCTTGTATATGATTGCTTGTACAGTTGCTTTGCTTATATTTGTCTTATGTTCGTTTATATTGGATCACGACTCTAGAATTGTTGAGCTTGAGTTAAATTTTGTTTGAATTCTGATTTACCATGTATATTGTTATGACTGCCTATGATCCCTTGTTGGGATCTGGAGTCATTGTTTTCCGGCGGAAGGCCGTGATTGTAAATAAATGATAATAATAATAATAATAATAATAATAATAATATAATAATAATAATAATAATAATAATAATAATAATAATAATAATAATAATAATAATAATAACAACAATAACAATAATAATAATAATAATAATAATAATAATAATATATAATAATAATAATAATAACAGCGTCTAAAATGCCGATTATTAAGATCCCAGCATGTTATCTCATTGTTGGAGCAGAACAGAATCGTTTAGTTATGGAGTGGATGTTAATGTTAACCATTATTATCATTACCATTACCATTACCATTAGTATTACTATTACTATTACTAATACATTGCGCTGAGTAATGATTTCTCGTGGTCGACTTGATAGGTCTGTTTTTAATTTCTAATAATAGAAATATCATTGTTCCCCGAACTAACAATTGTCCAAAGGTTTACTGTAAAACGTCCTTGCGTAATTCTCTGAATGCAAAGGCCTGCCCAGAATACGTGTTGAAGTTGAGTACAAATACAAGATATTCCCCCACATAAATTTTCACGAGTTTGTTTGCCTAATCTAGAGTACTTTCTAACAGTTGCCAAAACTCCCACATCCGTTTTACCTTTACGTGTGCCATTACAATTAATTTGTCCTACCTACCTGTTGAAAAAGACTGTGGTAGGGTCGTAATCTATTGCATCCGTAAAGGTAAGGTTTTGAATTGACTGACATGCTTATTAAGTGTTCGAGTAAATATTTTGGAAATTGTGCAACTTGTTAAGTTAAGCATGCTTATAATACTATCAATCAGTTGATTAACATTACACAAGAAGTATGTGTATGTATGGATATGTGGATATGTGGATGGACGTGTGGATGGATTACGATTAATAAGGGGCCTATGAGATGAAATTATCTTATTGGCCATAAATAAATAAATCAACGAATAAGCAAGGCGACAACAGTTGTAATTGCTCACTTCAAAATTCTAAGAATAAAACCGTAAAAATAAAATGTTTTACAATCGCAAAAAGTGACCAAATGATTTCATGAATCTCCTTCTTGATATTGTTGTGGTTACTGTTATTGTTATTGTTGTTGCTATTGTTGTTGCTATTCTCATTCTCATTGTTATTGTTTATGCAATCTTTGCTGAATGTGCTCGTATGTATGGCTGTACGTAAGGTTGTATGTGTGGTTGTATGTGTGGTTGTATGCACACTTAGGTCGCGACTCCATTCAGATCAACAACAAAGGCATCTCACGGGAGATGACGACGATGATGATGATGATGATGATGATGATGATGACGATGACGATGACGATGATGATGATGATGATGATGATGATGATGATGATGATGATGATGATGATGATGATGATTGATGATGATGATGATGATGATGATGATGATGATGACGATGATGATGACGATGATGATGACGATGATGATGATGATGATGATGATGATGATGATGTTGAATGCTGGACGTTGGAGCGGTACATAAGCTTATAAGAGACACCGCGAGAAGGGAGGGAATAAATTAGTCTTGCTAAAGTAAGCTACTCATTTCTTATGAATTTCGAGATTTTTAAATTGAAGTTTTAAAACAAATAATTGAAATAATAAACGAATGAATAAATAAATAAATAAATAAATAAATATATAGGTGTTTTTATTAACGATTGAAATAGGTAATAATCAGCATAGCAGGTGAGTCTTTGTGTTTTCTTTGTGTTGATTTCAATTGAATCTTTGTTCTTTTCATTGTGCTGCAACAGAATTTCTTGTGAATTAAATAATTATTAATTTTTTGTGAATTAATTCTAAAACTATGAAAACCGTTTAAAATAAATCAATCATTTTGAATTATAGAATTAATTTTAGGGCAATCAAGTCGTTGTTAAGTTGCAATGCGTTCCGGACTCTAAACATCGTTTCATAAATTTGCATTCAGTCTAAATTTTTATTCGTTAACCCATCCATTCATTCATTCGTCCGTCCATCCATCCATTCATCCATCCACCAATCCATCCATCCATCCATCAATCCATCCATCCATCCGTCCGTCCGTCCGTCCGTCCGAAGCAAATATATTTTGTAGCTTGCAATCTCATTGCTGAACGAATTTTATTCAAAACACGTGTTCAACTTTTAATCAGCATCATTGAGATAATTAGGTGATGTTTTCAACGGGAAACTGGTGTTTATTTCGAAGTGAATTTTAAAACATTGTTATTATAATTCAACTTAGTTATTTTATTATTCATCAGAATCACTTTGTTATTATTAATTAGATATTAAGAAATTAATTATATATTTAATTATAGTAAATTAAAAATAATAATAATTAAATTATACATTTATTTATAATAATAGCGATAAATGTTTTGACGAAGATGCTGCGATTTAAAAGGTTAAAAGTTTCGTTAAACTTAATTACTCGTTGTAAAAACAATAAATATAAACAACTAATATAAACAATGTAAATAAATAATATAATGATATAATAATAATAAATGGTAATTATATATAATAATAATAATGATATTATTATATTTTCAAGAACAAAAAGACTAATAATATTCATAACATTTAATGTAACATTACAAAATAATATTCAAAATAACATTCACAGTGAAACTTAATTATGCGATTATTTCATCGACCTGGTCTGAAAGATGTCAAGTGGGCTAATATAAATTACTTTTATTATAACTAATTCTAATAATATATTTAAATTATATAATAATATAATAATATTATTTAATATTCAGCAAAATATTCCACACTCGTCAGACAATGACAACCGCAAAAGCCGCTACAAGTTCGTACATGGCCATGTGAACTCAATCGCCAGTTCGTCCAAACAGAATAACAATTCATGCTGCTGTCAATTATAATTAGGAACAATTTTCGAGTGGTTCGATGAAAATTATTATCAAAATTATGATCGAAATTATGCTCTGGTTGTCTCAATCATGTTAAGTGGTTCAATTGTTTCACATTCTGGGACAATTTTCTGAACGTTTTTTCGACGATGATCGCGATAACAATGACATTATCTCATTGTTTGAATCATTGATGCCAATCAGTACAGCCTAAGAATGTTGATATCCGATATGAATGAACAATATGTTAAAAAAAAATTTTTTTTTAATTTATCAAAAAAAAATTCAAGATTTAAGAATAATAAAAAAGATTTTTCTCGTTCAACACATAAATATATACATAAATTGATTTTTTTTTCCAAACTAACCGAGGTCATCTCAGGGGTCAAGTTTCTGTAAATTTCTTTACAATTTTTCTGAAATCTGAAATCAACAGACTTAATTTTATTTCGAACTGGAGGGTTTAATTAAAAACTAAACATTGATTTTATTAAACATTTGGTTTAATTAAAAAATAAACATTGAAAATTAAACGTTTCCCTCGTTTCTGAATTCGAAAATCGGTGACGAAAAAGATGAAATTGTAAAAATAAATCCCACTTAATTTAAAAAAAATTTTTTTATGAATGGCGAGTGACAGTCGAGAATAAAGAAGCCTTTTTCCTTTTTTGTGAGAAGAAAAAAAAATTTCTCCCGAACAAAAAGGATGGTTTTCCGTTCTCCAGGTCACCAGAGTATTGATCCGCTCGTGCCGGAGATTCAAGCCAGTGTTTGTCCAGTAATTCCATGCCTAGCAGACGAGCTGAGCATGCATATGGAAATTACGGTCAGAATAATAAATGGCCGCTGCTAGAATGGTTGATTGCTCATAATTGCTATGCTTATGATGGTGATGATTTTTATTATTATTATGATGATGACGACGACGACGACGATGACGACGACGATGATGATGGCTTGCATGTTAGCCGAATGGGTTACATGCCTGCATACGGCGTTAATGACAACAGTCATACTGTGTCGTGTTCGAAACCCAGCCTGCACCGGGAAGGAGCGCTATATAAATGGTTACAAAAAGTATAAGCCATACGATCTTGTAAATGCTATAAATTTTGAATAAAGGATAATTTTAGTGAAAACTCGGCGGCAATTCAAAAGACAACAGTAAAAATTTCGTGATTCCCGACCGAACCTGGGCCAAAATTTATGCAACGCCCTGTAAGCTCAAGCGTTTGTTTGAATTGATTAATTAAAATTAATTCAATAAAACGTTTAATATTCGTAAGGCTGAATCGTCTCATCATTTAATGTTACAACTTTCCAATCGAAAAATTATAAAAAGAAAAAAAATATGAATGAGAAGAGTTCATCAACCAGAGAAGACAGCTTGTAATCCTAGTTTATTTTCAAAAAATAAAATAAATAAATAAAAAAATATAAAAATTAAAAAATAAATTTAACAGATGCATGCAGACTATCCAGTTCTTTATTGATGCATTCAAGAGAAATTATCACAAAAAACTGGTGACAATATCAATAACAGGAAAAATAGGATCATTGTATTCAGAAAAACATTCTGATATTTCATTTTTATTTATTTTCGATTTGTGCGATGATTATGGCCATGTGGATCAAAACAATGATGATGTCGATCAATTGATGACGATACTTACGATGACGATGACGTCTACGACTTGAAGACGATTGTAATTGTAATTGTAACTTCATTTATATAGCGCCATATGCATAGCGCCAGAGGCGCTTCTTGTAACCATTTATATAGCGCTCCTTCCCAAGGGCGCTGGCGGCAGTGCAGGCTGGGTTACGAACACGACACATTACGACTGTTGCCATTACCGCCGTATGCAGGCAAGTAACCCATTTGGCTAACCTGCACGCTCTATGAAGAGGGTTGCAAAGGCCTAAATAATTTATGTGCCCCTTAAAAGCATTCATCCGTGAAATCAATAAAAAATAGAGAGGACCTAATTGTCTTTCAACAAAGGGTCTGAGTAAGACATGTTTTTGTATAAATTTATTGCTGTCAAGAAATTCGATGAATCTATTTTGTGCTTGACACTAATATATTTTTTTTTTACCAATTTCATGAACCATTAATCTTCTCGGTTGAATGAATTTTTAATAATAATAATAATAAAAATAATAATAATAATAATAACAATAATAATAGCTGAAATTATTTACAAATATTACAAATCGGACATTAAAAAAGGGTAAATAAAAACATATATGAGATAAGACTAATTTAGTACCTAATTTAAAATGCACGTAATAAATTATGCAAATCATTCCAGGGCCTGTAATGAATAGCTAACGAGGAGAGCATTACAGTAGCAGAGGCCATGAACTTGTTTACATGTAGGTCAGGAAGATTCATCAGGGGAACTGTCTTGATTGGCGTCGTCTTCTTTTTCATCAATGCCACCCTGTTGTCCCTTAGGTCCAGCAGACAAAAACGCCAAGATTCAGGAGACATTAATAGGTGGAGCCCAAATCCAGTCGCTCAATCAACCGTAACTGGAAATATCCATGACATAAATATTTACCGGAACCAGACTTCCGGAATCCCTGATTCACCTTTTCCACATAAAATCCTGTACAGAAACACTTATTGGCAAGTCCATACTTCCCTTGTCAACTTCTCCATTTGCAATGAGGACAAAAACGTGCCAGGTGAGTCTAAGAAATGTCTCCCGAACGAAAACAACAACAGGAACCTTTCCACCTACGATGAAATAGTGGCCTACAGCAGTTTCTATGACGAGAGATCGACTCCCGCCAGTCCAAGATGGGTCCAGGTTTTGGCAGTGGTCAAAATGTGGCCGACACCGAGTCCAATTTATTGTCAGATCTGGTTGAGAAACAATTCCACGCTGACCAATGAGAGCACGATCATGACTTTTCTCACAAGCCACGGAAAAACCAGCAAGTCTCCTGAAATGACTCTATCAAGAGTTCATCTGAACGAAAGCATCCTTGACCTTGGTGTGTCAGGGGAGCCACCAACCTGGATGTATGAAGACCAGCCGGAGAGTTACATCACGGGCAGAAACCACAACTTTGACAGCAATCTGTCCTATGGTCAGAGGCAGTTTTCTTGTCCGATGATGGGCGTCCATCCGTCCCTCGTACCCACGCACGTGTCCTTGACCTTTAAACGAGGCGAGAGGTCAACGATTCTTCTGCCAGTTCAATATCCGGTTAATAACAAACTGCAACCATTAGACGAGAAAAACAGTTCTCCTTATGAGCACGAATTTGTTGTTTGTGTCACGCAGGTAAGATGTCGCTCGATAAAATGGATTCCCAGTATTTATTTATTATTTTTTTATGAAATATGAAACGCCGTTCTTATTTTGTTTTGCCTTTGTATTGCAAAACATCTTTTGTATTACTTTGTATTGTAAAACATCTTTTGTATTACTTTGTATTGCAAGACATCTTTTGTATTACTTTGTATTGTAAAACATCTTTTGTATTACTTTGTATTGCAAAACATCTTTTGTATTACTTTGTATTGTAAAACATCTTTTATATTACTTTGTATTGCAAAACATCTTTTGTATTACTTTGTATTGCAAAAGATGTTTTGTATTACTTTGAATTGCAAAACATCTTTTGTATTACTTTGTATTGTAAAACATCTTTTGTATTACTTTGTATTGCAAAACATCTTTTGTATTACTTTGTATTGTAAAACATCTTTTATATTACTTTGTATTGCAAAACATCTTTTGTATTACTTTGTATTGCAAAAGATGTTTTGTATTACTTTGAATTGCAAAACATCTTTTGTATTACTTTGTATTGAACAACAATGCTGTACATCGTGCGAATTGACATTGCATCACCTGGATTCTGGATTCGGCTCGACATCGTTCCAGATTAATCGTTAATATTAATAACCATAATGAATTGCGTAATCAATAATAATAATATTTATTGTATTTTATTTTTATTAATTTTATTAAACATCAAACTGAGTTAAAACAAATATTTATCATTTAAAAACAATATTTATCATTTGAAAACATAATTTATCATTTTAAATCAATATTCATCATTTGAAAACAATATTTATCATTTAAAAACAATATTTATCACTTCAATTCAATATTTATCATTTCAAAAATGATCTTATTAATAATGGAATAATTTTTTGTACTATAATTACATGTTTACTATTATTACACGTCATAGCCAGATGATTGCAAAGGGCGTTGATTTATGGATTCCCCCTGTTACATCTATAATGCTATAAATTCATATTATAAACCTTTCAAAATGACTTATTTTTGAGCATTTTTATGAAAATTTAGAATATTCAAGTTATTGAATCATGATTTCGGTTGATGCTTTTTATTATAATTAATTTATAAAAGTTTTCTTTGTTTTTCATTTACTCGTAATAATTACTTTAATAATTACATTATTATTTTGGACATATTCATAGGTTTTACATTTATTGTGGCTGCCCTTGATACAATTATGTGGTTATATTACTCTGGTTATATAATTGTGATGTTATTATTATTATTATCATCATCATCATCATCATCATCAACGTATTTATCCTCACCGTCGTCGAAGTCATTACTAAGTTTTAATATTTTTAATCTAAGTTTTAAACGACGGTAAAACAACAGTCGTTACGTGTCCTGTTCGCGACCCGGCCACAAATCGCCCTTCGGATGCGGCGCTATACAAATGGTTGAGCGCCCTTTAGGCTTATGGCGCCATACAAATAAATTTATTCCTGTTATTATTCAACTCGTCGTATCACGATTATTCTCAGATTTTGGACATCGGTGTAGCAAGTTAAGCTGAATAGGCCGAATTTCACTTTGCTTACCTTGGAAACTTGAATGGCACTTAGTATTCCTATTGCGTGGCCTTTTGTGAGTTTTTGGGTCTCTCTTGTATTTAGAGACGATTTGATGAAAGGCAGGAATAACTTACAATACATTGGCACCATTGTATCAATGCATGCGAAGGAAATACAAACTTAATAATAACAAAAGTAAACTGAAATCAATGCTGCATTTAGTCGTTCTTTTGTCTCATAATGGGGTATGAAGGCACTGCAATCGTCCCCGACCATTTGTATGGCCTAGCCAAGCTACCACCTCGTGAAAGATCGAAACACATCGAGTCTCCAACACTCGTCGGCTTCTACTTGTCACATACCTCGATCTCGTAAACTATACTTTGTCTGTACTTTGTATTTATACTTAATCATTTCTTGTATAAAGACAGTCTGTACTCTAATATGTATCTTGTATATGTGACGGTTCGTGTCGAGAAATACGAGTAAAACGTTGGTCATCCTAACGAGAGATGAGAGCCTAATTTGTAATCCCATCAACCAATAATGTGTCTCTGAGTTTACGTAATTAAATTTTGTGCATTTATTAATTTGATTACAGTCTTGTGCATAACTGAGATGATTTGGACTATTAAATGTTGTACATTTGGTTTTACTTGAAACTCTTGTACGGATTGAAGAAAGTTGAAGTATTTGTTTAAAAAAAAAAACTTAAGCTACTAGTAAATTGATTGTGAATGATTGCGGTTATAAATATTTTCATTTGATTGCAAAATATTCGAAAAATAATATTACAATACTATTATATTTTTATTACGTCTAACCCATAATTACTGAAGTAATCATATATAATTGCATATTCAGAATATCATAATTTTATTTAATATTCTTTCTCAATACATCCACTCCTCTCCAACCTCGCTTTTATTCACTATTTCATTAATTATTTATTTAATCCTCTAAAATCCCATCCATACATAAGTCTTAATTTGGACTATGCCTTCATTTTTCTAGGCTTACGGTCAAGTAAATCCAGTGGAGCTGATCGAATGGATGGAATTCCACAAGATCCTCGGGGTAACTAAGATCAACATTTACAACGGCACCGTTCGACCAGACGAGACCCTCGAATCGGTCTTGAGGCATTACACGAAGACCGGCCTCCTCTCTCTTTATCAAATTCCACCAGCCGTTCTCAATCAATCTAATGTCATCTTGGCCACCAAGCTTAGCAGTCCTGCTTCGCTGAACGATTGCATGATGAGGTACATGAAGTCCGCACGCTGGGTAATCGTCGTGGACTTTGACGAGGTCATCCTGCCAACAGGAGTGGACAGTTACGCTGCTCTCATGGAGCAACTGAAAGAGGTTCAAAATGAGTCTTTAAAAACAAAGAAATCGAGTAAAAAGGAAGTCCAACTACCCGGTAAGGTCACACTCACTCAGTCTAAGTCCAAGCTTATCGCTCCGACTGTCATCGGCAATGAATCCCCTGTCAATAAGCCCGATTCACCACAGAGTAAGCATCGTCTTAACCAGAGGTCTGTTGATGTCACCTCGTCCAAAGTGACTGGTAATCATGATAGTTCTGTAACCGATGATGAACTGACACCTCATACCTACGTGTTCCGCATGGCTTACTTTTTGAGGTAATATTATATTTATTTACGTGTGTGATTTGTTAATTATTTAACTAATTATTGAACTCCGCCTCTCTCTTCTAACGACTTATGATTTTCGACAATAATTATTCATTATTACGAATGTAAAAGTACGAGTCTAAAGATAATTATGTTTCCGATAAAGTTAGCAAAATAACTCGATTAATGAACTTATATTATAAAAAATTATAGTTATATAATTATAAATAGAAATATTCAAATCGATTTCTTTTTTATTGTTTAATAATTTTTATTTATTAATTCTTAAACTAAATAGAATCCTGCCAATAAATTTCAAATAAAATTAAGAAATATTTACATTATGTAATCTTGATATATTTATTATATATGTATTGTTAATTGTATAACCAGGATTTAATTCTTCTTAAAAAATATTTTATTGCTATTAAAAAGACTTTTTCGTAATTAAATACGAATTTTGACAGAGTCAGCAGTCAGTCTTAATAAGAGGTCGTTAGGTAGAAACTCGTTCAAAATAAGATGACTATTAAATATTCCGTGACTAATAGTGAATTTGCATAATTTGCATATTCGAATGACATTCGTAATGACCTCTGTTAACAGTCCAAATAAGGATGTAGAGAATAGCTAAAAAAAAAAACCCAGAATTTCACACGTAATTAGCACTTGATCCTTAGTGCTCATAGCAATTGAAGTCTACGTCTCTTGCATCCCATTTGTGAAGTCTGAACTCAGAGGCTGGCAATTAAAACAGGCTTTTACTGCAGGATTTGCTTCGATAAACAAATCGATCACTTTATCCATTCATCCGTTCAATCAATAATTCATTAATCTGTTTATTCATTCATTCATCCACCCATTCATATCATTAATCCCTTGTCTAAGCTTACATCATAATCTCCAGGAACTCCAAGCTCAACAATTCGACCTCATCTTCCAACGAGACCCTGTTCACCTCCAGGTACCGTTGGAGGTCGTCACACCTCGAAGCCTCGATCAGCCCCAAGTCCTTCGTGGACCCGAGACACTGCCTCTCAGTCTTCAATCACTACTGCTACCTCACCTGGGCCGGAATGGCTCAGAAGAAATTTGTAGTCGATCCCGAGTTGGCTTTCGTGCGGCATTACCGAAAATCTTGCAGCCTCCAGAAAGAGCAGTGCACTAAGCTGGCTGCCGAGAGCGTTTTTGACGAGAACGCTGACAGATTCCAAGAGAGGTTGTTGGAGCAAGTGACTAGAGCTAAAAGGGATATTTTTAAGTGATTTTGTTTGTTTAGGGAATGGTAGTTGATCGCTGTTGTTGTTGCTGGTGGTGGTGGTGATGATAGCATTGGTTACGGTGTTCTGCATGATCGTGCATTCCTGATTTGTCACTCCAGAAAAAATTTATTGTTTCGATCCTTATCGACGTTAAAATATTTATGAATATAACTATAATATTACGTTAATCTGATGTTTAGAGAGATGTTCTTAGTAATCCATTCCTTTTATATCATCTTAACATATCCCAAACAAGGATGTTATATCTTTGTAACAATCTGTTTTTACTTTATATTTATTTTTTTTTGTTAAATTTTCGTAAATCGTTCTCGAGTTAAATTAAAAATAACTCATGCGCCCTAAACAGCCATTTTTAAAGGTGCTCAGTTTAACTCGTCTTCCTCCACAATTCTATTGTCCAATAAAAAATGAAACTGCTGTCATTTTCAATTATTCTATTGTTCTGTGTTTTCATCTGTCCATTGTCAGAGTCACTAGTTGAAATTTATTGAAACTTGATTGGACAATAAATGTCACGCGATTAAATGCTGGCTATAGTATTGCAGCTTATTGTTTGTTATTGTACATTATCGTATGCGGTTGCATCTTGAAGCATCTTCATCGTCATTTAGTTTATTAAACTTTAAATCTATTTACTAAGTCAGCGTTTAATTGCCGATTGGGAGTTTTATTCATTCATTCATTCATTTTCTCAACACTCCAAGCATAGTCACTGTCAATGTTGTCGTCATCATAATACGACCGTCATCGTCATCATCAGCATCATCTCCCATTTCTCTCTTTTTTTCGGAGTCACTGAAATGTTTTTCCCAAGCAATTGTTCAGTTGATGATGCTGGAGCCAGTCATCGTTTCCTGGTAGTCACTCAAATTCGAATTGTTGTTCCGTAATCGACAATGCATTCTTTCATCTCCCGTTGTCCATTGACAACGAAACAACTTTCCAACGTCTTCGACTTATTCAGACGCAGAACAGTGTGAAACGCCTTTCATTAAAAGCAGCCGCATTATTCCACAGAAAAGCTTTTTGTTTATTTTTCTAGAAAACTTGAAACAACAAACACCATCTTTTACTAAGATCGATGTTTTGTGTTTTTACGGAAAATCGTGATAATTACGTTGGTGCTTCAACGGTGCGTTTATTTTTGTGACCAATTTTCTTTTGGTAATAAAGGATTCTGTTCTGTTATTTTCTTGATTCCATTAAAATTTTCTGTCGAATAAATATAAAAAAAAAACAATTAAAAAGACAAATAATGCTCATTCAGATCGAGCAAACAATTCCTTTCAGTAATAATTCGATTTAAGTAATATTCGGTGAGAAATATTTAGCACCTTTCCTTGTAATGATGTTTGTCATGGTTGAGTTTTGAAGACATCCATACATCTCTCCTAGATTTGCTATTAATAAGATGATTTATAGCTCGAGAGTACATTTCATTAGATATCGATTTGCTGTTTAAGCTAGCCAATGTTATTCTTAGATTCCAAGAGAAGGTGATTTAAAATAATTTTGTTGGAAAATTATTTTTATTATTTTAAGGACAATCAGTTTAATCATCTGCTAGGCGGGGATTGACCTTTTTTAGTGAATTCTGATTGGATGACATTTTTTTAAAATTTCTAGTTAAATCGAACGCCTATAAATAGCGGCTCGAGGGGAGCTGATTGTGGAGAACGTAATAATGTTTGTTGATGAAGACATGGCCCTACGTCATCATCGTCGTCGTCGTCTTCATCAACGCTTTCTCCGCAGCAGTGATGTATGGTAATGGAAAATTCCAAATTCTTTGTTGAGAACATCGTATCGATTCTAAGAGACAGAAAGCAATGGATCTTGTGATCACTAGGCAGGATGCACTAGCAACGAAAACTAACAATCACAATGCATAAGTGACGCAAAAAGTATTACGTTACGATAAGTTATTTATTTTTTACAAATGAATGACAAAGACAAATGGCGTGCAGGTTAGCCGAATGGGTTACGTGCCTGCATACGGCGGTAATGGCAACAGTCGTAATGTGTCGTGTTCGAAACCCAGCCTGCACTGCCGCCAGCGCCCTTGGGAAGGAGCGCTATATAAATGGTTACAAGAAGCGCCTCTGACGCTATGCATATGGCGCTATATAAATGAAGTTACAATTACAATTACAATGGCATATTCCTTCGGACATACCCTAAACTAGATACACTCTCAAAGGATAAACCGGGTGAAATGGTTTCAGCAGAAATCTCAAATCGCGGACAACCATTCATCGAGTTAATCATCTAAACAAGCACGTATTAAAAGTATTGACATTTTTTCTGAATCGTAAGCATTTCTGAGACCAGAGACAAATCTTTCAGATATCCCATTGTTAGCGTTAAGCAAAGTGTTCAGATTGATGAACCAGAAGCTGGTACCAGAAGCATTTGTCACGAGAACAATGGCCACTGTGTCGTCAATTAGGCACATTGTAATGAAATTTCTAAGGAATTTATGCTTATGCTTTAAATCGACTTTTACATTGTACTGTGCATTTTAAACTGCGCGCGAAACAAAAGGAGAGACAAAAGAAACGCGATAGATTTTGCATTATTCATAGGTTGTATAAAAAAAATAAATTTATAAATCATAATTAGATAAATTATGTAAATTAATTATTAACAATACAAAGTAAATAATTATTTAGTTAAAATTTTAAAGAAATGATTATAAAATAATAAATTTTAATCGCTAGAGAAAAACTTAAAAATCATACAGGTGTGTTTTTTCGTTATCTTCTGTTTAATTCATGATCTATTGCTCTTTTTTAGGCAGAATTTTATGGAAAATAGTCAAATTGTTGAAAACCGTAACCAATTAATAAATCACGTTGAATTATTCAATAACTTTGAAGGCAATCAAGTCGTTGAATTTTTGTTGTAGTTAATATGCAATACCTAATTCGAAATTCAAGTATTAAACTATGTAATTGATTTCACAATCTGAAATGCAGTAAGTAGCTAGAGATCATGACAGTTACGTGTAAGACAGGACAATTTCTCAGGAGAACAGTTTTGGTAGCTGCCGTCTTCTTCATCATCAACGTCAAGCCTCAGAAAGCAGCAGAAAGAGGAATCTAAATCCAGTCAATCTTGCAACCTTTTCCGGCAAAATCCATGACAGGAAAACTCACCGAAACCAGACCTCAATCTCTAACTCACCCTTTCCATATAAAATCTTTTATAGAAACACTTATTGGCAAGGACCGTAGGTTCATTGGCAACTTCTCTATTTGCAATAAGGACAAAAATGTATCAAGTAAGCTTGAAGAATGTCTACCGAGCAAGAACCTTTCTACCTACGAGGAAATAATGGCCTCTTTCCATGACGACGGATCAAAACCCCTAAGTCCCGACGGGTCCAGGTTTTGGCGGTGGTCAAAATTCTTGCAAAGCCGAGCCCAACTTATTGCCAGATCTGGTTGAGAAACAATTCTAAGCTGACCAGTGAGAGCATGATCATACCTTTACTTACAAGCTATGGAAAAAACAACAAGTCTTGACTCTATCAAGAATTGAACTGAACGCGAACAACCTCCATGGTATGACAGGAAAGCCACCAACTTGGATGTATGAAATCCAGTCTGTGAGTCACATCACTGGCAAATTCCACAACTTCTCCAAAATTTCTTACGATCAGAGGCAGTTTTCTTGTCAGATGAAGGACGTCCACCTGTCTCTCGCAACCTCACGCCTTTGTTCTTTACCTTTAAACGAGGCGAAAGGTCAACTATTGTTCTACCTGAAGAGAACGAACTGTCAAATTTAGACGACGTAAACGAGATCATGCAAACCAGCATTGACAAAAACTCTCCTTACAGGCATCAGTTTGCTATTTGTGTCATCATGACGTCACTCATGGGAAGGAATGTCGTCAGAATTGATTTTCAAACGCTAATACTAATACTAATACTAATACTAGTACCACTACTATTACTAATAATAATAAGTGCAGAGGTTGTGAATAGTAATAGTGACAGCTTCTACGGTTTTTTGCCTAAAAATTATTAATAAATGAGTTTTAATTAGTCATAGGCAAAGTCGGGTTAAAAATCCAGTACTACATACAGATACTGTCATGTAACAATGCACTCAACTAAATAAAAATTAACATTAAGTTATTAATGTCTGATTAGAACGATGTTGAATCGGATCTTATGGCGCTCTACAAATGCACGTATTAATATTTATTATTATCATTAATTACAATAATATTATTTATATTATTTATTTATTATTATTATTATTATTATTATTATTATTATTATTATTAGTATTATTATTATTATTATTATTATTATTATTATTGTTATTATTATTATTATTATTATTATTATTATTATTATTATTATTATTATTATTATATTATTATTATTATTATTATTATTATTATTATTATTATTATTATTATTATTATTATTATTATTATTATATTATTATTATTATTATTATTATATTATTATTATATTATTATTATTATTATTATTATTATTATCCATCCTATTGGCCCGCCCAAACATAAACTTTATAAGAAGACAGAAAGAGGTGAAAGGAAATCACTCTTGTAAAGTGAGTGACTGAGTGTGGCTGACAGACCAGCTTCCGATTAATTACTGGATATAGTTTTAAAGTAAATAAATTATTATTTTTTAACGAATGAAATACGTTACATTGTGCAGGATAGCAAGTGAGTTTTTCTGTTTTATCCGGTTGATTTTTGTTTCGTAAATTCTATTAATCAAAATGATATTAAATTATTTAGTTGACAGCTACAAACTCGCATAATTACATATATGATCACAAATTTTGTAAAAAAAAAAAGGGGGGGGGGGGATGGTACCCCTGTTCCAATTAAAAAATATCGTAAAAGAAAGGAGTCATTCAGAAGTTAAAAAAATTGAGGTGGCAGTTCAACAGCAAACGAAAATCATCTCATGATACTTAGCATTTTTTCTGAATTTTAGTTAATTTAACATAAAACCATGAACCGTTTACTACTAATAAATTTTTAATAAAAACAAATTAATAAAAAGCGTTGAATTATTGAATCATTTTCAAGCCAATCAAGTTGCTGCAATTTAAGTTTCAGCTAATATGCAATGCCTATTTTTCGATGAAACTTTCCAAAAAATAATACAATTGATTTCAGAACCTGCAATAAATAGCTATCGAGAAAGTGTTGCAGTAAATGGCAAGTAGACAATGAAGTTTACGTGTAGGACAGGAAGATTTCTCAGAAGAACCGTTTTGATATCTGCCGTCGTCTTCATCATCAACGTCACCCTGTTGTCCTTTAGGTTCAGTAGACAAACCTTTCCAACTACAACCCTCTCTGACATAATCCTTGATAAAGATACTTACTCGAACCAAACTTCAATCTCTGATTCACCTTTTCCACATAAAATCCTTTACAAAAACACTTACTGGCAAGTCCATAAGTCTCTTGTCAACCTCTCTCTTTGCCATGAGGACAAAAACGTATCAAGTAAGTTTAAAGAATGTCCACCGAGCAAGAACCTATCTACCTACAAAGAAATAGTGGCCTACAGCAGTTTCTATGACGACAGATCAACTCACGTCAGTCCAAGATGGGTCCAGGTTTTGGCAGTGGTCAAAAGGGTACCAGAGCCGAGTCCTATTTTTTGCCAGATATGGTTGAGAGAAAATTCCACTCTGACCAATGAAAGCTTGTTCATGGCTTTTCTCACAAGCCGTGGAAAAACCAGCCAGTCACTTGAAATGACACTATCAAGAGTACATCTGAACGCAAGCGATCTCCTTGGTGTGACAGAAAATCCACCAACCTGGATGTATGAAGTCCAACCGTTGAGCCACACCACGGGCGCAAATCACAATTTCCCCGAAATTTCGTACGGTCAGAGGCAGTTTTCTTGTCCGATGAAGGGCGTCCATCCGTCCCTCGTACCCACGCATGTGTCCTTGACCTTTAAACGAGGCGAAAGGTCAACGATTCTTCTGCCAGTTCAGTATCCTGAAGAGAACAAACCGTCAACTTCAGATGACGTAAACAAGACCAAACAAACCAACAATAACAACAACTCTCCTCCTTACAAATACGAGTTTGTTATTTGCGTCACACAGGTATGAAGTCTCTCAATGTCGATAAAATTGGTACACCAAGACCACTAACCTTCTAATAATTCCAGAATATTCTTTTTTTATGACATTTGAATACATTTTTTATTCATTCTTTATTGTTTTGCTTGTTATCAAGTTTATCAAACATCGCAAGATGTTCAACGACCCATATTTAGGGCACCGATTGATTTCTAGGCTTACGGAAATGTGAATCCCGTGGATCTGGTCGAATGGATGGAATTCCACAAGATCCTCGGTGTGACAAAGATCAGCATTTACAACGGCACCATTCGTCCAGACGAAAAGCTCGACCTGGTCGTGAGACATTACACGAAGACCGGCCTCCTCTCTTTTTACCAAATTCCACCAGCCGTTCTCAATCAATCTAATGCCATCTTGGCCACCGAGCTAAGCAGTCCTGCTTCGCTGAACGATTGCATGATGAGGTACATGAAGTCCGCACGCTGGGTAATCGTCGTGGACTTTGACGAGGTCATCCTGCCAACAGAAGTGGACAGTTATGCTGCTCTCGTGGAACAACTTAAAGAGACCCAAAAGACTTCACCGCAGAGTCAGCACCCACTAACCGATGATGAATTGACACCTCATACATACATGTTCCGCATGGCTTACTTTCTAAGGTGAGCATTTTACTTATTTATGCATGCGACTATTTAATTATTTACTGAAAACCCCATTTTAAGTAGGATGTTAAATATTCATTAAAAATTATGAATCATCATATCTGATTATTCAGCATAACGACCATGTCAACAATATAAAAACAATCTCCAGAAACTCCAGCCTCAACAATTCGACCTCCAACGAGACCCTGTTCACCTCCAGGTACCGTTGGAGGTCGCCACACCTCGATGTCTCAATCAGCCCCAAGTCCTTCGTGGACCCGAGACACTGCCTCTCGATCTTCAACCACTGGTGCTTGCTCACCTGGGATGGAAAGGCTCAGAAGAAATTCGTAGTCGACCCTGACTTGGCTTTCGTGCGGCATTACCGAAAATCTTGCAGCCTCAGCAAGGAGAGATGCTCTAGGCTGGCTGCTGCTAACGTTTTGGACAAGCACGCTGACAGATTCCAAAAGAAGTTGCTTGAGCAAGTGACGAGAGCTAAAAAGGATATTTTTAACTGATTCGTTTAGACGGGGGAAAGTGTGTATTAACATAAGATGGATAACGAGAATATTTAGACAAAGTCTTAATCAGGCATTCTGGACAGATCTGCCGAATTCCTAGGCCCTTCCAGTTAGTACATGTAATACTGTAATACTGAGTAAACTGAGTAATATAGTAAAATACTGAGTAAGCGGTTTAGTAAGGACCAGGAAGTAATTTTAGACCACTCACCTCCACCTGATGATTTCTATCAAAACTAGAAAATTGTCGCACTTGAAATGATTAAAGTGATAAAACTGAATGAAGTTTTATTCATTTATGGCAGCTGCTTTTGGTGAATTGGTTATGATAGTGATGACAGTGGCAGCCATTGTGATGACGTTTTTTTTATGAAACTTCTAAGTGATGTGTCAAACGAGGTATGATTAACTGCTTAGTTTTTTTTTTATATTGTCGTTATTTAACGATTATATTATAAAAATTATTTTATTTTTTATATATTATTGTCGTTATTATTTGAGAATAGAACTATGAATAGAAAAGTGAGAGGATCTAACACAAACAAGGTTATCAACATCAATATGTTCCTACATATATATATTGAAATAACCCGGGGGTCCGCAAATAAGTAAGTTAACTAATAAGTTTATTAGAGCAGGTATTCAGTTAACGGAACTGAATAATAGAAGTTAAGCGTTTAAGGAATTGAGGTACTTAAGGATGCAAATGGTTATTTGGGCTTCCAAGTTGTCTTGATTCTCGTTGTTTGTCAGGTGATTATCGAGAATACTTTTCTGTAGCAAAAATAGATCCCACGTGCCCGGAAAAGATGCCAAATATAATTAAGTATAAATTTAATTATATTAGCAATATAAACTTAATTAATTTCCAAAAATCTAAGTTTACAACATTACACCCTCCTTAAATCTGTTCGTCCCGAACAGACTGCTGCTCCCCGTGGTACTTCGCCAGTTGGGGAATGTGTGCCACCTTCATTTTTACTCTCGGGACACAATCTCTAACATGGTGCCCATGCATCACCATTGTTTCAATGTAAGCCCTTCCTCTTCTCGTATCTCTACTAAAACGCTTGCTGAAAAAGATCAGCAAAACAACCAACAGCACTAAATGCTCGCCTCGAATCTCCGACGACTTCCGAAGGCCAGAAAGCCCGCCCTGACTGAGAACTCCACAAATGAACTCCTCAGACATTGATCCCATCTTATCAACCACGTACTCACGACCGCCGAGTACCTCACCGCCACCCTTAGTTACAATGACATCCGCAGCTCCAACCTTCACAACATCCACAGCTGAATCGAATTCGGAAACTCCCAACCCCAGTTCCTCCACTGATTCCTCAACTCGAGGAGGCTCCACTCTGGTCTCTCCCAAAGTCCCCCCTTCAATTATTTCTTCGGTTCTCTCCACAACCGATACCAACGAGGCAATCGTGCACGGAATTGGCTCATCGGGCACTGGCGCGACTTCTCTGGAGTTTGCGAAACTTTCCCTCAGCTCACCTTTGTCCTTATTCTCAACATTTATTGGGAGCTCCACTATTGGACTGTCCCCGTCAACTACCAAACTGGCCTCACTCACCTCAGCAAAGGTCTCCTCAGCACCGTTCTCCTCACCCAGCTCTTCCCTCAGCTCCATTCCCGATTCCTCACTCCATGGAAGAAACACTTCGCTTTCCAAAGTTCTTCCATCTACAATTTCCTCGGTCTCCTTCTCAACCGAAACCAGTGTGGCAATCGGGTACACTGCTGAGGCCCCAGCTGGCATGATGTTTATGGTGCTTGATGGAGTCTCCTCCGGTTGGTAGCTAGTAGAGGCCTTGTTGGAGAAAACCTCAGTTACTTTTTCCATCTTTTCTTCAAAGCTTTGCATCATTTTATTTATATTTCCCATCGCCCATTTCAGACCCGGATCAACAAACATATAAGCTTCTGGATCCTCACCCTGGTCTACTATCCACGACAGCAGGCGATCCTGCAATTCTTCCCTGGAGCCTTTCGAATCCATTTGCCTCAACTTAAGCTCACGTCTCATTCCAGCAAAAGTTAAATCTTCTAAGACCTTGCTCATGACTTACTTTTTGGGATCCCACTCCTGACACCAATGAAATAACCCGGGGGTCCGCAAATAAGTAAGTTAACTAATAAGTTTATTAGAGCAGGTATTCAGTTAACGGAACTGAATAATAGAAGTTAAGCGTTTAAGGAATTGAGGTACTTAAGGATGCAAATGGTTATTTGGGCTTCCAAGTTGTCTTGATTCTCGTTGTTTGTCAGGTGATTATCGAGAATACTTTTCTGTAGCAAAAATAGATCCCACGTGCCCGGAAAAGATGCCAAATATAATTAAGTATAAATTTAATTATATTAGCAATATAAACTTAATTAATTTCCAAAAATCTAAGTTTACAACATTATATTAAATTCAATTCTTTTAAGTTCAAATCATCTTATTCTAGTGATTTAGTGATTTAGTGAATGAATGAATGATTTAGTGAATGATTGATTGATTTAGTAAATGATTGATTGACTGAGTGAGTAAGTGAGTGAATGAATGAATGATTTAGTGAATGATTGATTGATTTAGTAAATGATTGATTGACTGAGTGAGTAAGTGAGTGAATGAATTAATGATTTAGTGAGTAAGTGAATGAATGATTGACTGGGTGAATGAATGAATGATTGATTGACTTAGTTATGCAACGGATTTAATTAAATAAATAAATAAATGAAATTCAAGTCAATATTCTAACATAGTATGCACTCTACATCTTAAGTCACGTTACGACTAATCAGATGCAGCAAAGATTAAAATAGTTCATTACAAATAACCGCATTGTTCACAGAAAACCACATTGCCTATTTTTTTTTTTTTTTGAAAAAAACTTTGAATAAAAAACATCTTTTATTAAAGATAACATTTTGAACGGAAAATTGTAGTGAATAATAGTTAAGTAGATTAATAATAGTTTTCTAGTAAAAGCGTAAACAGTGCGGGGAGAATAAAGGTAAAGATTTCACTCAGATCGCTGAAAGCATTTTCTTGAATTACTAATCGGTGAGAAATCTCGATTACTTTTCATTGTTAATAATGTTCTCTTTTTTTTTTTTATAAATATGGGTATTACGACTTGGCCCTGGATCATCGTCATCATTTCAGTCAGATTTCAGATAGAACTAGATAATCTAATATACCTCGTAAAATACTTTAAGACTCGTTTCATATCGTGTTACAATCTTTTTTTTATGCCGTTCTGCCAGACAGGTTCAGGATCAGTTCCATCAGTTCGACCTCGTGAATTATCTTACAATCATTGTAAATGGTTATAAGTATTGATAATAAAAACTATTATCATAATCCCATAATCTTTTTTTGTATGCATAATATTTTTTATTCGAAAAATGTATTTAAAAAAAAAACCCGAATCACTTGATCCACTGCTTCAATCAAGACATACTATTTCTTCATCCATCTGCAAGCGGCATTTGAAGATGTAATCAACTGGAGACTCTTTCCGCTTCACTGACTTCAGCCATTTTTCTACGGATAATTTTCTACATTTTTCACGGATAATAGAATCCAAGAACAAACTTGGTTTTTCATTTTTATTCTTCCATTTTAGTAAAAATCTTCGACGTCGATAGAAAACAGTAGAAAACAGACGACAACTGAAAGAAGTTTTTGCTGCATACAAAAAAAAAAGAAGACCAACAGAATCTCACACCTAATACTTTCAGGAACCTGATGAAGACGACGACGACGACGATGGCGGCGCTGCTGCTGATGATGATGACAACTGCACCGACAGACAAGTATTGGCAGATATCTACAAGCAATCTAACACACTCTACGCAAACAATGGTTCTCCATTTCAATCCTTTTCCGCTTCTTCTGCATTCCCCCCTTTTTTTTTTATTTTGAATCCCATGTACTCAAATTTCCTGGCACAGGCTCACGTTACTGGCGACGTCGGCCATCTTGAAAAGGTCAACCAGTTGACCTGAACTCAGCGAGATGTGACCGATGCATCCATGGAAACCGGACGAGTACCTGCCGGAAGTGCGTTGTTCTACGTTCGGCAGACCACCTGGATAGGGTCAAGGTTAAGTTGTACTTTGTAAGCATAAATATTACAAATTTGTAGATGATAATAAAAGTTAATTAGATTATTGAAAAGGTTAACAAAGGTCAATGAAGTTAACAACGGCCTACAGTAATTTTAAAGTTAATTTAATTTAGAAATAAAAATAATGTTAAATAAAAAAAAAGCGTATCCTAATAAAATCGACACGGAGTATTTGAAAATAATATTATATTTATAATATAATTAATGTGAAATAAAAAATATTTAGATAAAAATTATGATCCAAATAAAATTATCACCATCATCATCATCATCATCATCATCATGACCAACCGATGTACACAGTTCCGTCTGTAAACAGCTGTTCGGTTCTCCCAGGACACGTGACCTTGATGATTTCACTTCCATCAACCTCCAAGGTTGCATCTCTTCCTCTCCTTAATAAGTGTATTAATAGTAATAATAGTATTAAATTAATTTGTATTTTATATCAATATTATTAAATTAATTTTTATTTTATATCAACTGTTTAAATCTAATATGGCAATGTTAAGATTAAGTTATGTTATTTAACAATGTTAATAATTAAATAATCTAAAAAAATCAGTCGATTTTTTAAAATAAAACTTACGGGTTTCTTAAAATTTTATCTTAAATGATCAAATAGCCAATTGACTTATGACATAGGAAACTCCAGGTCTTGAACTCATTACCACTCAATCTCTCATAAACGACAAGAGAATGTATCTCATGACTCACTCAATCTCTCATAAACGACAAGAGAATATATCTCATCACTCATCCATCTATCATAAACGACAAGAGAATGTATCTCATCCCTCATCCATCTATCATGATCAACGTCTCGTCATCTACCTGTGCACCCTGACGGAATGCCATACTCCATCGTCAACCTTCGACTTGTTGAAGATCATTTTTCCACTTCCCTCCCCAAGACTGAACTCGACCGTGACAAACCCGTCCACCAGGCCTACCACGAAGAAGTCTCCACTCTTTCCGCCGGGTCCGCTGCCGTGACTTTCCACGTCGTCCACATCATCCACAACGTCATCGGCAGCGTTGCCATGGTAATAGTAGGCGTCATTCATTTCGTCATCTTCGTAGCCACCGTCATCGTCTTTGGTCACGGACTGAGGATTGTCTTTGACATCTCTTGAGAGCTCGAGTTCACTCACGACATCGTCGGGGTAAAAATCCTCGTCTGCGCTTTTGAACGGGAAACCGTTTCTTAAATCTTCGTTGAACAACTCCGGGTAGATTTTGTCGTAGTTTCCTGGATTTGAAGTCGTTGTCGCCTTCGTCGTATCTTGAGTCGTCATTGTTGTTGTTGTTGTTGGACTTGTTGTTGGACTTGTTGTTGCAGGGAACTCAAGCGTGTCGTCGATCTGGTTGCTGACGAAGAAGATGAGTCCACTGGTGTTCTTCTGGGCTTTTATCCTCATCTCCAGGTCGCATGAGCTTCCCCTGGTTCTGGTGATTGATGATAATAATAATTTTTATTATTGTTGTTGTTGTTATTATTATTATTATTATTATTATTATTATTATTATCATCATACCATTAATACAAAAATTATTATTATTGGACATACTTTGAAACAACGTCGTAGCGGGTTATAAGCATGTAACTGTTTCCTTCAAACTTTGGCATTAGGTTGTCTTGGTTTGAACCTTATTAATATTAATAATAATATTATTATTATTATTATCTTCAGTTTGAAAATTGATTCAATCAAAAAAAATCAATCTAAGCTTCAATCATATAAAGGAGCCTTTAATCCTATGGAGCTCACTTCTTTTATATCTGTACCTGTATCTTGCAGCTCCTGGTACAAAATATAAGTTCACATTATCGACACATTAAGACTCATCGATAAAAAGTAATTTAAAAAGTAAAGTAAAACTTATTTAAATTGTAAAATAGGCGTTGAACTCACTTCCTTGACAGTGGTCATCTTGAAATCCCGGCAGACAGTCGCACTTGTACTTATCCAAGATGGCAATGCACTTCCCGCCATTGAGACAAGGACGCTTAGAAGAACAGGGATGTGCTGAACATTCTCCGATGTTGACTCCGCCTAAAGACTCGTGTATCAATTTGATTGGCCTTTCGTTTATGACGAGCTGGAAAATACAAATTTAAATTTCTAAAATAAAAATTTTTATTAAATAGTTATTAATACTCAATGTTAAACTGAACATTTATAGTTCACAGGTTATTTCTAACATTGTTAAAATAATTATATATAGTTTACCTTCCATAAATGCAGCGTAATAACTTAATTGGTAGATAGACTATTTATTATTTTGCTTAATGAATACCTATTCAAAACCAGTCAACCTTTTGAATGCATCCGTCGAATGATGACGACACAAAGGCATTTCGAGTGACCTCGTCAAAGTTCCTGTGACCCCCGACGAAAAGGTCAAGAGCCAGGGTCAGTTGAGTAAAAGCTCCTCTCGAAGTTCCAGTCACTTCCATGTCTCCGTCCACCTGCAGATGTCCGTTCTTTCCATCTCTCCAGGCTTTGAGGGTATGCCATTCGTTGAGCGCCAGAGAATTTCTTCCCCTGAGTATGAGTTAAAAGCAAACATCTTAAGTCCACAAAAAAATTTTATTAATAAATGTCTAGACTTTTGCTTGTGGATTATTATTCCTAATTCATTGAAATTTAACTTTTGAGTTTCCACGAAATGCTTACTATTTAATACTTTAAATACTCTGGAAAAACCACAAACACCTCGGAAGTCAATCGTAATATTTTGTATTACTTGATTACAGCTGGTCCTGTTCCTAAATCAAAACGAAACTCCACGGTCGAATTGATGAGCGCCAGAGAGACAAAGTCCCCGAATCCGTCAGGTGAGAATCCATTGAAAAGGAGCATTCCACTGGAACTTCGTGGGAGGAAAACGATTTCAATTTGAAGGAAGTTGAGCACGGTTCGTCTCAGGCCGACGTACTGAAGATACGACATGTCGCTGAACGAAGGCATCGTGACGTCTGCCTCTGTTTGAATTTAGGACGTGGCGGTCAAGGATGTTTAGGGATGGGCGATTCGAGAATTAATATTTACACCGATGCGCTTCACTTTATTGTAATATCGTTCACTAATATTATAATATTATTCATATTATGCAAATTTGTGTTAACGTTTATCATATAAATAAGAACTCTTTCTAAATTTTACCACAGTTCAATCTACAACCAACTTTTTTCGCAGTTTTTTCCAACATTCCCCAGACGGCACAAGCAGACATAGGAATCAACTTCCTTGTTGATGCAAGTTCCGCCATTGTGACATTTCACTCTCTCACATTCGTGACCGTCGCATTCCTCTTCGGTTGTGAAATTAATTTAAAGTAATTTAATTTAAAGAAGAATTTATTTCGGTAAATTTATTTAGTAAGTATTCCATAAGTGAGAATTCATTTCATTGATGCTCAAAGTCTGGAATGTTTTCGAAAATCAATTGAATGAGAGTTATCCGTCAAGCTTATTCTCTACTTTAAAATATTTTACAAAAATGTACACATTTTCATGATATAACCACATCAATCCAGAAAATACAAAAATAAACAGACAAAAAACCAAATATAAACGACAGAAATTCATATAAAGTTTTTTTTATATTTTTATATTCCTTTATATTCCTTTTTAATGTCGTCTACTCTCTCCAAAACCAATCGAGCAACATTTTATGCGGCCTTTCCATGCCCTATGAGCATTTCCATGCCCACAGCAGAGAAGCAATTCTCTTGGAGCAATATTCTTCCTCCCCATCCGCCCATCCATCAACTACATGCTTTCAATATTTGCTTTCACCTTGATAGGAAATCTATCAACGCAATGTTAGGCAACTGTTTTTCTAGCACTTACCGACGTCTAATCCGTAGAGGGCGTCCCCCACGAATGCTCCTCTCCTCATGTCGTATTTCCTGTCCTTGACCTCTAGCCTTCTGATGCACCCTACGAAACCCGTCTTAGCCCCAGAATAGCGGGCTGCGTGGGTCATGTTCCGATGACCTCCGAGGAACAAATGATCTCTGAAGGTCATCTTCGTATAGTTGCCCTGAAAATAATTGGGTCGGGTTTAAGGTTAATGGGGTCATGTTGTTCTGCGAGTCCAGGGAGCTGACCTTTGAGCGTACTTTCAGAACTGGGTCAGAGTTCAGCCTCAACTCGGCGTCTGATTCTTTTCTCAGGATTTCCAGGGAATTCCAGGTTCTCAGTTCAACCTGATTTTCCGTTCTTATCCTACCGAGACCTGTGCCGCAGTCAAACCTGAATGATATCGTTGACCAATTATTACGTTTAATAATCGGTAAATTTACTTTTATTGGCTAAATTACTGTAACACATGTTACGTGTTGTGATTGTTTTTAAACGTTGTATCAAAGGTTTTAAATAACACCATGTTATTAAAATAATATTAATTTGGTAACAGAACAGCAAAACAAAAGTCATGCTAATGTAATGATAATTAGTTTAATATTTATAATAAACCCGGGCACCCATAAGAATGTCCACCTCACCCCCTCTCTCGGCGATCCTGCATGAAATTCTAGTTATGATGATGATGATGACGGTGAGGGTTATAATTATTATGACGATGATGATTGTAATTATGATGACGATGATGATTGTAATTATGATGACGATGATGATTATAATTATGATGACGATAATGATTATAATTAGGATGACGATGATGATTATAATTAGGATGACGATGATGATTGTAATTATGATGACGATGATGATTGTAATTATGATGACGATGATGATTGTAATTATGATGACGATGATGATTGTAATTATGATGACGATGATGATTGTAATTATGATGACGATAGAACAACGACAAGACGGCAACCGTTTATGATGAAAGAACAAAGAAAATGAAATGTTCCCGTTGATGACGTCACCGGAGAGGCATGGGAGGCGAAGATAGAGAGAGTGGCGGGAGATAAGCAGACGAAGACTGGATGGATGGATGGATGGATGGATGGATGGATGGATGGATGGATGGATGGATGGATGGATGGATGGATGGATGGACGGATGTATGAGAGGATAGATGGGTGGACGAATGAATGTATGGATGAGAGGATCAAACAAGAAATGTTTGAATAACGTGATGATGGAGCAGAAGGCGCATTTGTCATCACTTTCCAGAGCTTACACTTCCGTCTTCATCATCGTCATACATATCATTATCACAACCATCCTCCTCCTTCTCCTCCTCCTCCTCCTCCTCCTCATCATCATCATCATCATCATCTCCCAGCTTCAAATTGTTAAAAAACGATACAAGTGGAGAGATGGTAGGAAGATGAAAAAATGGCTCCCCATCTGCCTTTGATGTGAAATGCACACCAAAATGACGACAATCAACGATAATGGTAACTCCTAATGACGTCATCAAAAGATTCCTTTTTAACCAATCTAATCGTAGAACTTCAATGACATCACGGGGCGGTTTAACGCTACCCCCTCCTAGCGACACCCTACCCTAGCCCTAACCCTAACCCTAAACAGGGTTGCACCTAACGCAGAGATGGGGGTCATTAGGTCACCGAGAGGTTAGCTTCATGAATTTCCCGGAGTGTGTTTATTACTCCGAGGTTGTACAAGGGTCAAGGTCGATGCTGGATTGATGGAGTCGTTACTATGGTGATGTGTCAACGTCAGGTTTTTCCAGATAGGAGATCGTGGAAGGATAGATGGATGGATGGATGGATGGATGGATGGATGGATGGATGGATGGATGGATGGATGGATGGATGGATGGATGGATGGATGGATGGATGGATGGATGGATGGATGGATGGATGGATGGATGGATGGATGGATGGATGGATGGATGGATGGATGGATGGATGGATGGATGGATGGATGGAAAGAGAAGCTGGATTGTCGACAAGAACAAGATTGGTGGACAGAATAATAACTTTATTATTATTCATTAGAATATATAGTTACTGATAATGATAATTTATTATCATATTACTATTATTATAACAGAATATAAATTTTATTATAGTTAATTAAGGTATAATAATATTTGAATAAGATTAATTTTATTATGGTATAATGTGGAGCCCCTTTGGCACGGCAAAAGACGGGGCGGCTACACCTCCACCCCCCCTAGCCATTGCCTGCACCACAAATTTATGCCCTATTTATCCGAATAAAAATCATTTTTATTCGAGCAACAAATGGCAGCTTAAAAATGGCCAATCGATGCACTCCATTGATTTTAAAATAACTTTGACACCGAAGGAGCCATTAAGTCTTGGAGTATGACATCATGTCGATGATGATGATGACGACGATGATGATGACGATGATGACGATTATGATAATGACGATGATGACCTAAAGAAGCTCTCTTATCTTGTGCTATCGCTACCGAGGGATATTTTGAAATTCGGCGGTCGTAAATGGATTTTGATCGGATGTTGTAATTTAATTATTAATATATTGTGCAGTACATTTCATTGGGTGAATGAATGAATGGATGGATGAATTAATCAAGAATGAATGGAGGAATTAGTCAAGAATTAATGGATGAATTAATCAAGAATGAATGAACGCCATCAGAATAACAACGTCTACCATTAATGACTCTCAGGAATGCAATAAAAAACAAATTTTCAAATACTTTTTATTTTAAAAACTGCTTAAAAATTACTAGTATTTATAAAAAAACAAATAAATAAAAACACATATCAACTAAACCCCTCCATACTCAGGCCTTATCCCCTCCATACTCAGGCCTTACCCCCTCCATACTCAGGCCTTACCTCCTCCATACTTAGGGCTTACATATCCCAGAACACCCCCTAACTGGGTCAATCGAGAGTTGAGCTTATTTCTTAGTGACTCCTCGTGGCCAATTTGTGCTCGAAATAACAAGATGACGTCATTAGTGGCTGAAGAGATCCATTTGTTTCTTGAGAAGATCCGGTTAATGTGGCCCAAGATTCTGAGCAAACTCGGACTCTGAACGTGACAGAATCCTGATCTCAGAGCAAGGGTGGCAGAATGAGAATATGTGTCTTGTAGCGATTACACTTCCAAGCAATTCGCACGATCTCCACTCTCGTTGTGTTCGAGTGACTCGCGTTTCAATGTGGAATGCGAACGAAAAAGATGTCGGGGGATCCGTGATTGCGCACTCAACGATTTGATGGATTCAGTCACCTTAACTACTGAATTTCAATTAATAGCTCATGACCAGTAATGTTATTTTTATTTTCGTGAAGATATTTTATTTTTATGAAGTCTTCACAAATTTAACGTTTTTTTGGTATCCTTCGGCTCGCGAATGTTGTCTATAAATATCAATTTTTAAATTATTACTAATAATATTCATTAATAATAACAAAACAATCATTAATCTTTCCATTATTCTAAACCTCGTTTGAGGTTTTCCCTCCTGAATTTTTGAAAACTCAAATGACGAATCGCCACTCCAGACCCGTTTCAGGCGACAGGAAAAAAAATGTCCACTGGAAAATTTCAAGCCTGGAAAGCATTAAATTCTTATCAGGAATTTCAAACTAAAAAAAAAAAAAGATGTACGATAATCGTGAACGTAAACAGACTCGTCTCGTGTGCTCACTTTTCCCGCCGTGGCATAGATATAAAATACAAAATGGCCGTCGAGATATCGGAGTTTATGACTCACGCCCAGGAATTCAGCGTATTTCCAAGGTCCATATCTTCGGGTTATTGATTTTGTGTAATTGCAAAACTCGAGGCGATATATTGCTATCGATCTGGTCGTTCGCCAGGGGGCTCACTCTGTTACTTCTTCAAGTAAAAGGAGGCAAGAGATGGTCTGATGTGATGGTGATGCAATGTGATGTTGTGAATCAAGGGAGTTTGGGAATCATAAGAGTGACTGAAGCTATAAAGTTAATTGTTTTAATGTCACCATGATAGTCTTCATCATCACCACAATCATAGTCATCGCAGTTATTTCATTATCATGAATATTACTGCACTGCACTTAGAATCCCATTAATATGTTCTAAATGGGTGAAGTTAAAGCACTTAAAACTTTATTGGAAAATCCACAGGATCTCCTAATCTCCTCCTAGAGATGCACTGAGGCGCTCCAAGTGGATTTGAAATCCCATCCACAAGCACAATTCACTCTCGGATGGATATCTTCCTTGAGATCTCTCTTTCCACGTCTCAAAGTCCCCGGGTTCAAATCCGGGAGCGGGCGAGCTCACGAATCCAGAGTGAATGAGTCGTTTCATTCTTCCATTTCGCCCTGTCAATCACTCCACCAATCCATGGGTATTATTACAGTGACCTCACATCCGGTTCAGACCCGAGGTGAACCAATCAGACTCCTTCAATCGAGAGCACGCTGTTTCGACTGAAGTTAACTTCGTCTGTAATTGGTTTCAGAGACGGCGATGTTTTCCGAGTGAATGAAGAGAGGATTAGAAGTTCTTTGGTCTTGAGATGCGAGGTTTTCAGTTCTTTGTTATTTTCTGTTTCTGTTCTGTTTACTTTTCGTCTTCTTGGCTTTAATTTGTTATTTTTTTTTGCTGCTGTTGTTGTTTTTTTAATTTCCTCTTTTAGTTTTTATGGCCATTCAGTGTGAATCGATTTGGCAAAGACACTCTGGAAGATTAGTTGCTGATGGTAACGATCGCCCGCAGAGGCTACAATGATGACGACGACGACGACGACGACGAAGATGACGATGATGATGATGATGCTCACGATGTAAGGTCATTTTCACCGTTTCTTTTACATCATCATCGTTCTCCAATATCGCTCATCCGTCTTCATTATCGCCCAAGAAATTGCCTACTTTTTTCTCCGGCAGAACAAAACAGAACAGCCTCCTCCATCAAATCATCCACGATTCAGTTAGTAATTACTCCATGGAAAATGTTAATCATAGAAATATATTATTGTTAATATTTTTCTTTACGTCATCGTCACCATCACCATCATCATCATCATCATCATAATCATCATCATCATAATCACCATCACCATCATCATCATCATCATCATAATCATCATCACCATCACCATCATCATCATCATCATAATCATCATCACCATCACCACCATCATCATCATCATCATCATCATCACCACCACCATCCTCAAAATGGAGTGCAGGCATGTCATCAGATAAAACTTATGAAGCTCCAAAAAATCGATATCCTCATCCACCATCTATCGATACAATATCTGAAAATCCAGGGTCCGAAGAATTATTTTTATGTTATTGTTCTTTTTATATTTTATTTTATTTATTATTTTTTTATTTCATTGGTTTTTTTTTTTAATTTTGTACCGTTTTAATGTTTACAAATATTTTCTAAAGCATCGATAATCGAATTATTTGTTTGTATATTGATTGATTTATTTATTTGAGTAATTACGTATTTATTTAATTATTAAAAAATCTTAATCGATTTGTAGTCGGAATTAATTTCGATGGAACTTATAAAGATATTATTATTAAAATAATTATTGATAATATATTATAGATATAATAATAATAATAATAATAATAATAATAATAATAATAATAATAATAATAATAATAATAATAATAATAATAATAATAAGAATAATAATAATAATAATAATATAATAATAATAATAATAATAATAATAATAATAATAATAATAATAATAATAATAATAATAATAATAATAATAATAATAACAACAACAATAATAATAATAATAACAATGAAACAATCTAAGGTCAGAGTCATAATATTCTGGCTATTTTTTTCACTGAGCTTCATTTGACGGTTTTATTGGGTGACATAAAATTGCTTGAAAATTTCCAGACGCCATATACACAATTCATGCGCCCTTTTTTTTGATAGGAAAAATAAATAATAATAATAATAATAATATAATAATAATAATAATGACGACGATGGTGATGATGATGGTGATGGTGACACGAAAATGATGACGACGACAATGATTATGATGATGATGACGACGACAATGATTATGATGACGACGACGATGACGATTGATGATGACGGTGATGTCAACAAGCTTCACCCACACGGCCACCCACCTGAATTCCACCCTGCCGTCGATGAGGTTGACCGAGAAGAAGTCATGTGACGCGTCCACGTGATCTGAAGCGAAGAGGAGGAGGCCGTTGTCAGCTTCCGGTCTGAACTCGAGTCTGAAGGAAAACTCTCTGTAGGAATCGCGCAGTGTTGGAAAAGCTATGAAACCGAAACCATGGAACTTTGGATACTTGACGGACACGTCGGCTGTTGGTTGAAGGGAAAAATTTCGATTGATTAAATTCAAGCTTTGATTGATTGGTTGATAGGTTGATTGATTGATTGATTTTCAATCACTCACTTTTCTCGCAGTTCTGACCGGCCGTGCCGAGTCTGCAGAGACATTTCTTCTGTGACGTCACGTTGTTGGCCACGCCCCCAGTGGCGAACAGGGCTTCGTTGCAGATGCCGTCGTTGCGACAGATTTTCGCGTCGCAGCGGCGGTCGTGGCGTCCGCTTTTGTGGTCGCCATGGTGATGGTGGTGGTGATAGTGATGATGTTCGGACGCCATCGAGACGTCGTTGTCGTCGTCGTCGTCGTCGTCATCATCATCCGTTCTGTATATCTGTCTCTTCAAATGCTCCCGATATTGGACGCTATGATTTTCCGATTCCGATTGGCGCCAATTGCGAGCGTTAGCGCCATCTGGTCTCATTGTGGAGTTTTTCTCGGCGCCATCCTCGCCGGAACTGGCCAGCACCATTTTTCCACTCGACCGTTGCCGCTTCGATTTGTCGTCTGCTCTCTGATCGCTTCCTGTTTTCTTTTCTTTGACAATTTTCTTCCTCTTCTCGTAAAACTGTTTGCGCTTCTCCCAATATTTCTTCATGCGCTCCTTCCTTTCCTTCGCCAAGCGCTGTTTTTGATCTTCAGAGGTTTTGCCGCCGCCGTCGTCGTCGTCGTCGTCGATGATGTTGTTGTTGTTGTTTATGTCGTCTGGAGCGTATTTACTGTCAATGGTGTTCTTAATATCGCCCGATCGAGTGCCGGCTTGATGTTCAAGGTCGTAATTCATCATCTGACCTTGGAGTTTCTCTCCGGACAACTTCCGGTCGCCATCTTGTTCTCTGAGCGGCATATTATCGCCGATTTTATGTTCTTTGCTTAAGGGACTTTGTTCATTCATCGTGACCGACTGCTTATGTCTATGCTGACGTCTCCTGATTGCGTTGTCTACGTTGTTATGATTCTTGCTGCGAGAGGAAGTGACGTAATCTCTCTGGACGTACGTCATTGGTCGGTTATCTCTCGGACCGGAAATGAATCTATTTTGAAATACGTCTGCGGCAGAGTGGTCATTATTGTTGTTGTTGTTGTTGTAGTTGCTGTTGTAGTTGCTGTTGTAGTTGTTGTTGCTGTTGTTGTCAGTGTTTGTGCTGATGTCGTTGTTTGAAGACAAAGGACCGGAATCAAAGAGAAGTCCTGCGAGAGTCAGAGCCATTTTTGTGACATGTTTATCATGCTAACTTACCGGTGGCTGGAATTCGCCAGGGCTCGCATTCATCATGCGCTCTCGGTGAATTACCTCGATGAATTGATATTTCGCCTGGTGAATTAAAGCGCTCCGACACGCGTGCATGTTAAATGACTAATGATTCCGATGCATTAATGTGCTCAGCCAAGCGTGGATGTCAAATGCCGCGCGTCATGCGAAATGCCACGAAGCGAAACTAACCTCTCACGAGGACGTGTTTCTCATTGCCGCACAAAGCGAAAGTGAAAGCCAGGAAAAGGATTTCCATATTTCCAATCATATCGATGGAAGGTCTGTAAGATAATGGTCATCAAAATTACATTAAAGCACTCTTTTTAAATATTTTTATCAATTAATCATTTAATTAATTATCTTTATAATTAAATAAATAAAGAAACACACGAATGAACTATTTATTTAATAATTTTATTATTTATTAACATCGCAACTTTAAAAATTTATGACTAGACATAAATTCTTTTCATATCACAACATTCAGCAACAGCATAAACGAACTATAGAACAACAACGGCCTAATCATCATCATCGCCATCATCATCATCATCATCGCCATCATCATCATCATCATTGCCAACAACAACGACAGCCAACCTTCCAACAAGCTTCCGAATGACCACTCCCAGTCCTCTCTGTCCACTTTATAAAGACACGAAGGAGACGCGATGGGCGGGAAGGACGTCATCATTATCATCATCATCATCATCATCATCATCGTCATCGTCGTCGTCGTCAACGTCTTCATTTTTGTCGCCATTATCATAATCATCATCATCATCGGGGCAAATGTTGGGCTGCTGTTGTTGTTTAAAGCATCACAGAGATGAACGCAACGCGGATGATGATGATGATGGTGGTGGTGATGATGGCGACCATGATAGCGATGCTGAACTTTGACCTCGATTTAATGCTTAATCTGCAGCGCTTTCATCAATTTATTTGGCGAGACATCCTAGTCATAATCATCATCATCATCATCATCATCGTCATCATTACCACAACATCATCATCATCATCATCATCATCATCACCACCACCAATGCATCCTCGTCATCGTCATCATTACCACAACAACATCATCATCATCATCATCATCATCATCATCATCATCCTTATCGTCATGTTTACAAGTGGAACCCTAGTATCCAGGCAAACACACACACACACACACACACACAACACACACACACACACACACACACACACACACACACACACACATTGGCTCATTCAGCATCAAAAGACGCGCCAAAAACAAGCAACCCCTTTCACCGAACTGACAAGGCAACGAATATCGGCGATGAGGGCGATTCGCGCTCCACCGGTCACGCACCGGTCTGTCGGTCTGTTGCTATGGAAACGGCGAGGCATCCTGAAACGACTTTGACACGGATGGTTGGAGATGAAAAGTTAAATCGTCGTCTGCTCCTGGTCTCCTGGTCCTGATCTAATTAATATTCGTGAACAATCCAGGTGAGGCTGTCGTAGAAGTTACCTGGTCAGGATATTATTATTATTATTAATTAATTAATGTTATTATTATTAGTTAGAAGTTGAATCTATGATTTCAAATTAATTAATTTTTTTATTCCTGAGTCTTGGTGGGTTTTCTTAATTAAGAATAAGTTGTCTTTTACATTTTCAATTTGTACATAATAATTTAATTATTTAATTATTTATTAATTTTTGATTAAATATTGATAAAATTTGAAAAAATCACTCATCAATAAGAGGTATTTATTTGAGATGTTCAATTTACTTTTTTTTTTAACAAATTTAAATTTCACACAAAAAAGTTCAAACAATCAAATTTCCATTTTATTTAAATCTGATCGGTTTTAGTATAAAAATAAATAAATAAATAGCTGTAAATGTGCAAAGTTATCGTGGTTATCTTTTAAAAGTGGTCAAACATCGTAGCATGCAGCATCATTTACCTGAGCTAATAATATTACACCACCTATATCATTACCTATATTGATTGTAAAACTTTAATCCTGAAGTTTTACAGATGATGCCCTATCAATATAGGTAATGATATATTTATATATACTTCAGGATTAAAGTTTTACACCGGAAACATGTTGTGGTATTAACGTATTACCCCATCCGCAGAACCGGATTTTTTAATTTGTAAATGCATCCGCACCGCAAATAAATTTATTACAATAGATACTTAATTTTAAACATTCATTTATGTAAATATTATTGTGTGTGCGTTAAAATTCAAATTAAATATTATTCATTCAATTTAGATATTTGCGATCCTTTGTTTTATTATTTATTTCCTACAGCTTCTCGGTGTTCAGCACAGTTTACATCTTTTATTCCTGCGAATAATATCTCAGTTAAGAGTGAATTTTCGATTTACAAAAACAAATGTCTGGCTCCTACAAATTCATTCTCGAAGGAAATACAGGAGGCGACAGCTTCAGCGGCGACAGCGATTGTGAAGTCATGGACGCCGACGTTTCTAAGATGACGCCGATCAGGTCAGACCCATTGACGAGAAAATCAAAGACGTGGAGCTGAAAGAGCAACCAAAATCCAGAAGCAGTTACTGAGACAACTTTTTCAGAACATATTACAGGACAATCCTGCGTCGTTCGCACGTTGCAGGAAATGCAATGCTAAACGCATTATAAAACAGACCCGGGCTACCGGTACATTGGTCTCGAGGGGTCACTAGTGCCACGGTTCACAGGCACCCACCACGGTATCATACCTGTCAAAAAAAGTCTTACCTTCGACCGGGGAAGCGATGAGCATGAAATTCTTGCACTTGTGATACACTTGCTATGGTTTCCGAATTGTTCGTTATTTTGAGAAGCTAAAACAAAGCGCAGGTTCTCAGACCCCAATCAGGTGTACAGACGGAACACGACGCACATCTCCGTCAGCGATGAATTTTCGATAGATGTCGAATTCAAATGTAAATAGATTATTAATAAATTATTTTAATTATAGATTATTATAGAATATATGTACACGCATCACAAAATAATTATGTTAAAATCACCATAAACAATGTCAACAATAACAACAACAACAACAATTATCACGAACAACAACAAAGGAATAAATAATAGCACGTCAAAATATTGTCAATCAAGCGCGTAACTCTAGAAGACGTGAATAGCATCAACGAGGGACGTCACGCTCTGGCGACTCCGTTCAGTCAACCGTGACCTCTTGTCTCGGATAGTCTCTTCCCATTGTGGAGGGGACGAATACTGTCGAAGAAGATTTTCGCAAATGACAAAAGAAATTATGACGACGACGAAATTATGACGACGACTGAAAGAAGAGAAAACAAAATGTTGTTGAATAATTATAATAATAATCATAATTAATGTTATTGTCGTTGAAGGTTAATGCTAACGGTGACACTTACGATCATGAATGTTATTTGGGTGGTCATGATGATGATGACGATGATAATGATGATGATGACACTTGCACCAGTGACTATGATGATGATCGTTATTTGTGTGGATTGTTCTGACAACTTAATGCAGATGTTGGCACTGACGATGATAATGATGATCACAGAGATTATTAACAACATTCAGGATTATTAACAACATTCACGTGATGAGGAGAAATGAAAAAGTAAATTGATTTCCTTATTCCAAAACACAGGCAAGCAAAAAAGTGTATCATTGAAATGTATCACTTGGTATTAATTTAAAAATGTAGCATTGAATTGTTTCATAGAAAAAGAGAGGTGAGTGAGAAACCAGCTGCAAAAAAACACAGAATCTGACAAACCGACAACAACACAAAATACAATAAGAAAACAACAGATACAACAACAGCACAACAACAACAAACAATTTTACTGACGACAAAAACATGCTTGACAACAAAGACAAAGCAATCGTGACTCTAGACACCTGTCATGGTAAACGACGACAACACGAATCCGATTGGTCGACTTCAATGACGTCATCGACATCCTCCACCAACCACCACCACTGCTGCTGCTGATGATGATGATGATGATCATCTTCGTCTTCATTCGTCCGTCTGTTTGTCTGTCGATCGCTAAGGAACATCTTCTCACTTGTGCCTGAACAATCCAAACCTTTTCCTTAGGAAGCAACATCTGCAGGCAAACGAGGATGATGATGATGATGGTGATGATGATGATGATGATTGCAGTGGCGGTGATTATGATGAATATTATTAAGATGATTATTATTAAGTAACACTAATGGTAATACTAACTAGAATGCAGAACAAACTTAAATGATCGACAAAAGAACATAATAAAACTAAATTAACATAAAAGTAATATTAGCATTAAATTTATTATTATATCATTAAAGACCTTATTGATACAATTACTATTATAATTGTTATTGTCATTATTATTATTATTATTATTATTATTATTATTATTATTATTACCACTATTATCATGAATATTAATATTATACTTGGCTTCCGAGTTGTTGTCGCATCTCATGGCAAAAGGATCGTTGGACCTCGTTGCCTCGTCGTTGACCGTCGCGTCCGTGCTGTGTTGCGTGTGTTGCTGACGACATCGGGTGTTGGAATACATAATTAGTCATGAATTAATCATGAATGCAAACTGTTTACTAATAATCGACCTAGTGCTTAGATGCGGTTGCAACAGAATAAAACAATTGTGTCGTTAGAAATTGATATTGAATGCTAAACGTAAACCCATTCGCCGAAATATGAATTCATCGTTGTCATCATCATCATCATCATCATTGTCATCGCCTCCATCATCACCATCATCACTGTTATCATTACCATTATCATTATTACCACCATTATTATTACAACCACCATCATCACCATCACCAGTACCACCATCATCATCATCATCATCATCATCATCATAACAAAATGAATCGTCACAACAAACAACTCGAGACCCGAACGAACGAACGAACGAACGAACGAACGAACGAACAGGATTGTTTGTTTTCTGATTCGACGTTTGTTTGTTCTTCTGCTGAGCCTTCTGAACGCGACTCGTGGAGACGAAGGACGCGTCGTTGCGCACTGCCGCGTTCGTGTTCTGCACGGACTGTGGAGGTCGGTCGACATTATTGTATTTGGTTAGTAAATATAGTATAAATATATTATTATTTTTATTATTATTATTATTATTGTGTGGATAACAAAGCGAAGACACAAAACAATATTCATACTCCCCTGAGTGGCTAAATATGCATTTAAACAATAAAACTTTGTAAAAACTCTTAAATCATAAAAACCCAGCCAGAGCCTAGCATTATTTAATCATTAAAACATAAACTTCATTACTATCATTAAATTATTATTATCATTATCATTATCATTATTATTTAATTATTATTAATACTAAACTCCTCCCACCTGCTTGGCCGTCCAATCAAAGTCGTCGGTGACCTTCCAGCCGTTGCGAAGCATGAGGTTCACGAACAGACTCTCCAGGTACTCGTAGTCAGGCGCCTCGAAAAAGTCCAAGTTGCGGACGTAGCGAAGATAAGTCGAGAACTCGGCTGTTCGAACAGAATGGAAAATACATTCATTGTCATCGTCGTCGTCATCAACATCACCGTCATTATCACCATCATCATCAATAACAACATGATCTTCAACATCTTCATCTTTATCATCTTACGATGATAATGTCAGTACCTGTCCAATCGATCTCTTTAAAACTATGTCTTCAAAGTCGACTAACTTGGGTGTCCTTGACAGAGAACCTCGATCGTCGTCTCCCTCTTCGTGTCCCCGATCTTCTGGTACCTCTCTTTCAACACGTCCGCCTTCAGGCCTGAGCATGATTCGACGATCACCATTACCATCCTCATCGTTACTATCATCATCACAATTACTATCCTCATCATTATCATCATCATCATCATCATCACCACCATCAACACCATCATCATCGTAATGATGATCATAATCTTAGTCTGACAATTACAAGTACACTCGAACCTTGCCATGGCAAGCTGCCCCTGAGGAAGTACATGAACATGTGACCGAGGGCTTCGAGGTCGTCCCTTCTGCTTTGTTCTGATTGGTCGAAGCATTCATTTGAATTATTTATGTGACTACATTCTGATTGGTCGAAGCATTCATTAGAATTGTTTACATAACTACATTCGATGCAAATGATGAAGATGGATGATGTTAGTAAATATGGCATACGGAATGATGATGATCATGGATGATGTGGTTTTATCGAGATTCATTTGTTGAATATCACGTGCAACCAACCATAATGACTACCTCAATCTTTATATTTTTATACTTATATTCGTTGTGTAAATTATAAATTTAAATTTTTATGCAAAGATTGAGTCAAAGTGCTTCGATGTCTCATTAAGTCAGTTGAAATGTAAAGAATTTTTACACATGAACATATTAAATTACAAAGAAATCAAATCAAAATAATAACAAATGAGTCACTAAGTAAATAGGTGCATTTTTTTCAAAAAATATCGCACTGATATGAAACGAATATGATAACCCAAATTTAATCATTCCTCATTAATAACCATTAATTAATCATTAATTAAAAATAAATTAATTTATTATAAATATAATAAAAAATTAATAATAAATAATAATTATTTATTATTAATCTATTATTAATAATTGTAATTAATAATTACAATTATTTATTATTAATCTATTATTAATAATTGTAATTAATAATTATTATTTATGATAATAATTATTTATTATTAATCTATTATTAATAATTGTAATTAATAATTATTATTATTATTAATTTTTTATTATATTTATATTATTATAATTATTATTATTATTAATCTATTATTAATAATTGTAATTAATAATAATTATTAATCATTAAGAATTAATCATTAATTAATTAGCATCCCTAACCTCTGCCAAGGTGGGTGTTTATGCTCATGTACCGGGCAGTCCCGGTCAGACTTTTGTGCTCCCTGTAGGGTATGTGCTTGTTGGTGGTCTGCTCGATGTACTCCTTGGCCAGCCCAAAGTCGATGACGTGGATGACGTCCTGACGACGTGTCGAGTTTCGACCCACGAGGAAGTTTTCGGGTTTCACGTCCCGGTAGATCAGTCGTCGTCCGTGGATGTATTCCATGCGCTTGAGCTGGATGGGCGATCAGAATTGTGGTTGTTAGTATGTGGTGTTGTTAATATTATTATTATTATTATTGTCATTGCTTTTATTATTCTGAGTATTATTAGTTTAGAAATCATAATAATTTCCAATAAAATTATGAGTCTATAGTCCAACAAATTATAATTAAACATTAGCCGATCATCACCATCCTAACCACTTACTATGATTATCATTAATATTTACAAACAAGTCGACCATTAACTGCCTATCAACTAACTAGCTGAAGGGCTATTTTGGCAACACACTTTGGGGTGAACTTCCGGTCGCAAAGGTCAAACAAATCTTCCAGGGTTGGTCCGAGGAGTTCCATGACCAGGGCATTGTACTTGGAACAGGGACCGAAGTAGTACACAGCTGGGAAGCCTTCTGAATAAAATGTCTTAATTATAATAATATGCTAATTATATTAATGATATCTTAATTATAATAAATAATATATTTTTGGAAATTACAAATACTACATTGTTATTGTTGTTACTATTGTTGTCGGTGGTGCTATCAGTAGTGTCATTAAGTGGTTATTTACTTTTGATATCTGTTGTAACAATGTTATCATCATTATTATATTTATTTTTATTATTATCATTGTAATTATTATGTCCTTCAAAAATGAGGCTATCATTATCTTAATCACCATTAATTTTTTCTTACTATCACAGCCATCACAAAACCAATTGTGACATCAACACAGTGTCTGTAAAATCTTGTATCACTTTATACCATGGTCTATTCACCTCAAACCAGCCTCCTCAACCAAAACCCTGAATGCCATCAACGCCATCAGTACCCCCACCATCACAGCCATCATCACCATCACCATCACCATCACCACCATCATCATCACCACCATCACCATCACCACCATCATCATCACCACCATCATCCTCCTCAACATCATGAGAATCCTCACCTTGAGTCCCAAGCTGCTTGTAAAATCGATATTCGAGATGCAACTGGGGTACCTTGGATTTGATGGGCTCCTGTGAAAGTTGTTGTGAAAAAGGTTTATTTTTGTCATCGCAACAAGTTATCAGCGGAACCACAGAATTTGAACGAGTTTAGCTTTGTAAAATATAATACAAATATGAAATAAATATAATATTCCTTATTATTAAGATATTCCATGTTGGTAGAATATTTATTTATAATATACTTTGCTACCAAAATATTTATTACCTACATAATAATTGTTAACTTTAGTCTAATAACTTATCTCAACTTTGAACACTTTTCAACTAATTATTGAATCATCCGACATATCGTTTCACCCAAATACATTTAAGTCTGCTTCGTTGCATTCCAATAATCTTAGAAATCGTTCGTGCTCACCATCTTGATGGCGACGTGTTCGTTGGTCACAACGTTCTTCCCCAATCTCAACTCCCCAAAGTTTCCGCTCCCTATCTTCTTTCCTACCCTGAAGTTCGGGCCGACCCTGAGGGTGTTGTCCGAGTTGGTGAAATTGGAAACGCCAGAGTGCAACCCCTGACCTGCCTGAGTTGTGGTCAGGGTGGTGCCTATCCGTCTTTGATTCGTTTCTGACAGGGCCATGTTTTCCATTCTGCTCTCCTTGTAAATGGCATTCATGCTTTCCTAAATTCTGGAAAAGAAACATGGAAGGAGATTAGTGTTATTAGTGAAGCATGACTTTGGAAAAATAATGGCATTCTTAGTTGAAATTCAAGTCCATTACATCATTTACCCAGCTACAAATTTATATATTTAACAAGTTAGTAATTTGAGTTTGTTAATAAATTACATGATTGGGCTTATTTTAATGCCTTATGTCAATGCTAACTAGCAGACATAAATGCAAAAGTTTTTGCTATTTAAGTTCAACTATGAGATTATGCGCAACATAAATATAAATAATTAGCTTCACTTTTACATTACGAATACCATATTTTGGCTAAATAGGTATCATTAGTGCTTAACTACATGTGTGAAGTGGAAATCTTGTGTCAAATGCGATAAGAAGATAAAGTAACTAACCAATGTGATAGTCAAGTGTTTTCAGTTGTATTTAATTTCACTACTACTTTTTTTCAAAACTACTTTGTTTAAACAGAATTTAGAAACAAAAAACGCTCAATTCATTCCTATACCAAACTAAAGAAACCCTTGTTATATCTTAGGTAAACAAAGTAACAAATATTACCTAACGAGGGTTCAAAATTATTACAGCCTAAATATAGCCGCAGCTATTAATTTGATGTTAATCGTATTTGGTTGCTAATCAAGTTTTAATTATAGCCTGATAACTGATTGGTTAGTTTAATGAATAGAATGTCTTGACTCGTGTTGAACGTCAAATAAATTTTAATTCAAATTATAAAATTTTAATTTAGAAGATTGCATTACCATATAGAAAAATATGTATTTTTTGTTTACATAATTGAGTTAGTAATATTTAAATATTCATAATTTTTATGGAAATAAAATTATCACAAAATAAATGACATTAATTAAAATCACAATTTTAAATGAAGATGTGTTGTGAATTGGTCTACCTTAATACCACATGCTGTTAAACGTAGTGTTGTTGTGAATCGTGAAAATGCCGGTAGGGGATCTCGAATTTTCATAACTAGTTAAAGTTATGCACGCACAATAGATTAATTTTCAGATTACTTTTGTTTAAGTTGCCAATTACATTAAACGGTTTTATTAGTCTGACCGTAAAACAAATGTTTTCCAGCCTAAAGGGAAGCAAGGTACGAAAGGGCAAAAACAGATTGTTGAAGAAAACCGAGGAACGCTAGACTTTTATTTGAAAATTATTGTTGCCGCTAATGTAAGTCACATAAACAATATTTCTATTTGAAATTTAATGACCAATTCATGGCTTCCACACTCACCATATCTGCTACAATTATTACAAGCGTTTTTCAGCAAATATAATTTTTAACTGGAATCAGTTTGTGAAAATAGATTATTTAAAATGTAGTTTTTTATTTGTTCTGCTTGTTATCTTAATTAGTATTTACATTTCATTGCTTGGATCAAATTTATCAATTAATCGGAGAGTTAATTTTCTAACTCTTCATCTGAATGCCTGCCAATGATTATTTTATGTTTTTATTTGTTAAATAATTTTTATATGATTTCTTACAAACTTTATTATCTGCATTCAGGTCTTGTATGCAATTCCAACATTACTGTTTTACAGTGATTCATTCACCCTTTTCTATCAGGTTTGTTGATATTTTTTTCTATTTGGAGAGTTTTTAATTTTTAGTCTAACTTCAAAGTTGTCTGTTAAAATGCATTATCCAGTTATTTTAACACCTTTGTCATGTAATTATTATTGTTTATCAATTCCAATAACAATGATAATAACTTAACTGAAGCATCTACTTGGATGCAAATGTTGTTAATCTCATTATTTGATCAGTAAATTCAAAGTATAAGTAATTAATAATATAATTGCTTTATTCAATCCATATAATAATATTAATAATAATAATAATAAGTGTAACATCCACAAATTATCTTCCCCACATACCAGTTCTTGTTCCTTCTGACGTCTGCCACATATTACGGCTCATACAGGGCCATGAGGAGTATGGCCACAGCATCCATAGGGGGGGATGGCACGTTGTTGGACTGCGGGGTGGATTTGAACATGAAGGACGGGATGGCCGAGTGAGATGATTGATTTGGTTATTATTTATGTGATTAGTAATTATTATAATTAGTTGATACTGTTATTATTTATTATTATTTTAGATTATTATTATTAATAAAACTATTATTAATATTTGCTTCTTATGTTACAAATAATGACACACTCTTGATAATGTAAAAATTGTTAATAAATAATTGACTTTAAAATTAATTAACTCTCTTGAATTAAAATTAAACCTGCATATATTAAAGTAAAACTCTTTATCGTCTGCATCAATTTCCCCACAAACAGACATCTCAAAGACCTGGTCATTCTGACGGCAGCAGTTCAAGTCCTGTCCTTGCTTTCAAACTACTTCTGGCTCCTCATTCTACTGGTGAGTTTGTCCTTAAAGTTGAACGTAAGAGTCCTTCTGCTGTCGGCTATGTTGGACGTGCTGTCGATAGGCATTGAGATGATGGTGATGACTCTCGTTGCTACGGCGATGACAGTTTGTTAATTAAATGCCTAACATTGTTGTTGTGCAAGTGAATTTGTCATCATCAGCCCGGATGATGTACAACATTTTGATCATGTAAATTAACCATTAATGTCATAATTAATCATAAGACACTACTCTGATCTCTTATCATCATCATCATATTTCAGGCACCTGGTAGGGCCTTGTACATCCTCTGGGTGAACTTCCTCGGTCCTTGGTTCTTTGCGGAAGCCCCCGAAGTCGACGACAAGAAGGCCAAGAAGATGGAGAGAAAGTTGAAAAGGAGGCAGTGATGATGATGATGTCGTTGACTCTTGTTGTGCTCGCCGTGGTGACCGATTCGTCTGTTGTCTGCTCTTGCATTCATCACTTAAGCAATTTCCCGCACTAGTAATTTATTTGTTCAGATTATTAAACTGTTTTCGTCTTAGGCCGCAATCGACGCCAGTGAATTCTGCATGCAAAACATTTGTAATATGAGACGTTTGATGCAGACAGATGACCTCTGATATCATGGGTGCAAATTAATGTTTTTAAATAATCAATATTCTTGAATGAAATAGTATATTAATAATGTTGTTCGTTTTGTTGGTTCAATAAAAAGTTGCACGTAAAAAGCATTTAAATTGCATTTTATTTTGCTGGTTTGGTTTCAAAGTTTGAAGATGCAATAGCATCATAGTAAGATTATATTGTTTTAGATGTTGTGTCGCAGTACCAGACATGACTTTTTAATATTCATTAGCCTGGTCCATTGAAAAAGTGGAGAGGCGTTCAGCTGTAGCAACAATATAGGCAATTAATTTGGAAATTTGACTCTAAGAGCATTTTATTTATACTGGTTTAAGAAGTCTAATGTCAGTGTCATCGTTACGCAAACGATGCAAATTTATTTTATTAATACCGCGTATTAATCTCAAACTATGTGACTAAGAAAAATATTAAATTTAAAAAAAAATTATTTGAATGCCGAATATTATTTTTTTTAATTTAGCCTAGATTAACTAGCAAAAAATCCCACCACAAACTACCTAAAGTGAATGTAAACATTTTTGCATGGTCTCACATTATCGTCATGAACACACCGAGGATTAACATCGATTTGGCAAAGTTTCGCAAACCTTTGGAATTCTTGCATCCATTAACAAAGGAAAAAGAAAATGAAAATCTCAAAGTTGTTCCAGGGAGTATCGTCACCCAACAAACTGATTTGATGAGGTTGTTTGAGTGTTTGTAGTTGATTCACATCAAATTTGCAGAAATTCCGCGTCGCAAGTCTATGCATTAGTAAATATGAACAAGATTTTGATAAAAGCGTTTCGGTCACTCTGATGCAATACAGCATTTTAACACTTTTCAGGGGACATGGAACCTATCTTGATGAAGCTAACGACGAAAAGGTCCTGAGATCCTCAGTAATTGGCACCGTAAGCTGTGTCAACAAACTCATTACAGTAGCCCCTCGAAAGTCAAGGTAATTAATATATACATATCATTTTGATTGCTACCAAGTTCTGAACATTATTTATTCATTTATTTAGCTCAATTCATTGTTATTATACTTTGTTTCTAATCAAGATTTTGTGGACTTCATATCACTTCTTGATCCTGAATAATATTTTTTTATTATTATCCCTTCCATCATCGGTACCAAAGAACTACCACAGCATTACTCATTCGCTTTTGATTTTTAAAATTCCATCGTTGGCACTAATTTCATGCACCCGACGGGTAATTGTAAAATGGACACGTGACGGATTATTTCCGATACCAGGTACAACGGAGAAGTTGGCGACGTTGTGGTAGGTCAGGTGTTGGAGGTGACCAAGAAGAGATGGAGGGTGGCCGTTCATGCAAATCAGGATGCTGTTCTCCTCCTATCTTTTGTCGATCTTCCATCCGGAGAAATTGTGAGTCTGTTTGAACGAGGATGTAGGCATATATATATATATATATATATATAAATTGGCTGTTATTATTATTATTATATTATTATTATTACAAAATTGCATAAATTGTTAGTTATTCATGAAGTAATTATGTAATATTATTATAATTATTGGTTATGTTATCCTCATCAGTCTTGTTAACAGCAACATGGTGGATGATGCACTTTATCAATTGGAACGTCTGATGTGATTTTTTTTGCAACTTATAAGTGATCGGTTAACTAGTTTTTAAATAATGTTTAACTGATTTTTAATAACATTTAACTAATATGTACTACTTTCACATGTAGAGGAGACAGAATGACGAGGATGAACTATGGATGAAGGATTATCTGACGGACGGTGACTTTCTCTGCGTAAATACTTTTCCGTTCATCAATATTCATTCGTTTATTCAACATATCATTTGATTGGCTCGAGAATGTCACAAATTAACATTACATAATCAGCTATCATTAATAATTTAGATTGCAAAGTCCTGCTTATATGCATTGTGATCATGGATTGTTTAAATCCTCTTGGCTTTAAGTTGCTTCCATTTACAACAGGCTCAGGTTTACAACAGATATACAGATGGAAGTCTTTCACTTAGTGTCAGAGGAGAGAAATTTGGAAAGGTTGGCACGATCCATTTGTTTAAGATGGAATAAACATGGCATTAATAATTTAATGAATCTAATTACTTTTTACTACATCCGCTTAGCTTGCCAATTATTATCTTATATTTGTTGTCAATGATTCAGATACTGGTGATATTAGTAATTACATTGTTATTGTATTGTTATTATTATTATTATCAACATCATCATCATCGATTAAACAGCTCGGTCAGGGAATACTGGTAAAAGTTCCTCCATCGTTGGTCAAGCAGAACAAAATACATTTCCACAGCATGACGTTCGGTATCTTCGTCATCACGGGCAGCAACGGCTACATTTGGATATCTCCGTCGTACGAGTACATAGCAGACAATGACATTCATCATCTCGAGGTTTTATTATTCAACAGATTTAATTAATTAACCTAATAAATGTTAATCATAATAATCATGAAATTGCATCGAGAAATTGTTACTTATTTTTCCTTTCTTTTTCTTATATAATTTATAATATTTGCATCTTACATCACATTAACATAACACCTTTAAATTATTAAACCATTACTAATTAGTTACAAATACAATCATTAACTTTTAACTATCCAGAGGCAGTACACGGAGGAGGAGCACACCAAAGTGTCGAGGATGAGGGCTTGCATTCTTGCCCTTTCCGAGACCAATACCCCGATCTACGACATGACCATGTTGTACGCGTACGAAGCATCCCTAAACCACGAGGTGAGTCACATTGGTCGGCCATTTCCCGAGATGCTTGTTTGCCCTGTGATCTGAACGTGCTTAATGAGCATTTCTTTTCAGGAAAATTAATGCATTACATAATATTAGAATATTCATGTATTGGGTAGTATTATTTTTTATTGTGCTGTGGTATTACAGAATAGTAACATTATGTTCCTAACTATTTTTGCTATCTTCAGAATTGTTCTGAAACTGTTAACATCTGCCTATCTATTTATCTATATATCCATCCATCAGTTATCTATAATAACATTATTATTACATAACGAATAACTAACGCTTATGGATCTCAGGTGAGCGACCTTCAAAAGCCAGAGGTCATGCATGAAGTCGTGAACTTAACTAGGGAGATGTTCGACGAGAATTCAACCAAGTGAAGCGTTGACAGGACAGTTGTTTGATGTTCTTTGTAGTTTTTGAAACAAAAGTTTTGAAAATTAGTGTTACAATGCTTTAATGATACCAAATTATTATTATTATTATTGTTAACGTTATTGAACTCAATTACTGACCAACTTATGAGGCATTTTTCCCAAGGGTTGGCATCATAGATTACTAATGGTAATAATAATAATATGCTTATTTATAAAGTGACATAATGAAATCTAATATCTTGGTCTACCAGATATGATCGAAATTGCTGGTTGTCAGAAAGACTGCACAATAATTTATCCCCTCAAAACAAAAAACAGTCAGTAGCTTGAAGCTATTTGTTCAAAAGACAACAACTAAACTGACAACTTGAATAACCAGATATGATCGAAATTGCTGGTTGTCAGAAAGACTGCACAATAATTTATCCCCTCAAAACAAAAAACAGTCAGTAGCTTGAAGCTATTTGTTCAAAAGACAACAACTAAACTGACAACTTGAATAACAAGATACGGTTCAACAACAACACAACACCCAAGTGCAACCTTATCAGTCTTATCAGCACCATAACTACTGGTAGTGTTTTGTTTACCTTGTGGGCGATAGGTATCCATCACGAGTGTACAGTGCAAAACCCAAGTTAAGTTAAGCATTCAACATAAAATACAACTTTTTGTCTTTTTTGATTATAATCGCTAAACATGGGCATCACATAGCATCGGAGAACGGATAAAAATAAATCAATCATTCATTTTGATTTGGGTAGAAAAGATTTCCTCCAAATGCAGGCAAAACCGTGTTTCATCTGCAAACAGAATCTCTCAGGAATCTCTCTCGCAAGGATGAGAAGTAACCTACTTAGAAACGAGGTCAGATTGACAGAGTGAAAGAGGGGGAAGACATCATTGAAAGGAAATGACAAACGACCAATAACAACCACTGAAAGAAAAATTTCATTTGATATCATAGCTTTGATTCTCTGTACCAATTAACCTCCGATGATGAAAAGTAAAACTAGGAAACAAGCACTACGAAGATATGTCTACGAATAATAATGAGGTCTGCTTGTACCAATCGCGGGCACCATTCGTGAAAAGGCACGCAATAAACAAGAGAGACTGATAGGAAATATCATGAAACGTTCATAGGCTAATATTGCATTTACAAAATGTGATCAATAAACACAATAATAATAATAATATCATCATCATAATTGCATTTCATCGGAAGGAATCAAAGCCTGAGAGTTTAAGATCGAAAGTGCAGAGAAATAAGGTCAGGTGATGACCCACGATCCAAATGTAAACAGTGACCAATGCTAAGGGAATTGCCCTGAAGAAATGGTGAAATAATATGACCGTCTACGGCAGTCAAAATAAAACAATACCAAGTTGGTCGAGGCAAAAAAATCATCTCTGGATGTTAGTCTCCGGCAAAACTGAATCACTCTTCAAACGTTCTGTTGTACGAACGGCAATCGCGAGTCCATATATAAACTTGCACCAAATTAAACTAATATTAAAACCAAAAATGTCGGCTAAATTGCGAACGGAAGTTCTCAACATGAAACGAGACGGGATCGTCAACTCCCACATCGTGACATGCAAGCTCCTAACAGCTCCAAAATTTCAATCAGGTGTCGATCAGACGATCAATCAGCTGAAATTGTTTACCTCTTTGTAATTGTAAACGTAATTTAAATATGCAGCACGAGCTAGAGATGTGTGGTTGTTAAATAGTGAATTCGTTAGCAAAGAACAACCATACTCTATGAGTCACTCGCATGCACACATCCGATTCATCACGCTCGCTGGAACTGTTGTTCAGGGCACCATTAGTTTATAAACATTTTTAAAACAACCATGGAAATACTTATATGATGCTAATGATGATGTTGATGATTGTGATGACAGCGATGTGAAAACATAAAAATTCATTGCTAATTTTCCAAAGTCATTCTAAGGAAAATGCAGCAGAAAGATCGTAACCAATGTCAAGAAACAAGAAGTGAACGCACAAACATCAAACAAAATCCCTAAAATGCTAATTGTAATCACTTTAATCAGATCATTAGGATGGCTTAAAAACACGTGAGCATTCCGATTGGCCGACCGTCGTCCAACCAGGATGAAGGGGAGGAACCCTAATCGGATGAAATTGTCAATTCGGAATTCCTTCATTTCAGCTCCTGCAGTTTTTCAATCAAGCTCTTTGTGAAAGTCTGTCAATAAAAAGAATAAGTAAATAAATAAATAATTAAATAAATGATCAAACGAATTCAAAAATGTTTAAAAGAAAAACAAATGGAACTCTGCAAAAGCAGACATTTCCAAGAACTCAGACTACCGAGCATTCCATGCTGTTGGCTCTTTATTATTATTATTATTTTTATTTATTTTTCTAGCACAACTTAACTGTTTCCAGAAAAACTTTTGGCAGCCGTCAAACGCAAAATGACAAACAAAGTAATTGCTTTTACTTTTTCAAGCATTTGAGCATCAAACAAATCACGGCACATCTCTGAATAAGCTCAGACTTTGGCTCCAACTTAACAGCTGTTGCCAGGATTAGTAACCATTGGCAAACAGGAACAGTTAAACAACAACAGCAACAATTAAACTATGATCCTGATTTGCAATAATTAATTATAGTTAAGCTGCATAATAATTACTTTACAACCAATGATTCACTTGAAGCAGGAACATAATTCATTCAACAATAATTATAATCTTGTACGTTAACAATTTAAAAATAAATTTCAAAGGACTCTTTGCCTCCAAAATGATCCAAAAAAAAAAGACAAGTACTGAAGATATTGTGTTAGAAATCATTGTGTTAGAAAATTTAATTATGTTACCAGTTAAAATGTACTGCTGACATCATGAGAACAAAGTCATCATCGACGCAAAAAATGTCGTATCGTTGAAAAAAAAAAACAAATACAATGACATGCACTCACTCCTATGGAAGTCGGATCCGACGCTCGCGACAGGCTGGACAGTTTGTTCTGAAAACAACAAAATTGTTTACATGTCTGAGATGGTAAAGTTGTGATGTCTAGTGTTGCAAGGATATTTGTTTATAAAATCATGTGGGTATGTGTACACACAACAGTGGTTATTCCATGATACACAAGATCGGTTCATGTGATTGTAAAATCATCAGATGATCTGCTTATATTTTTAGTACAATAAATATTTTTGAGATGTCACGATGATATTTCAGATATATAAAACGCTTTAGAAATGCTCTGCACTCCTAAGATAACTTTACCTAACCAAATACATAACATCACCATTATCAAGTAATCCACATTATCATCCTGTCATCATCATCTACTCACTCACCGTGATATATTCCACCCTTTGTTCATCACCTTGAATGCTGAGTATTTCATCGAGGTCGAGAGATAAATCATCGTCTTCCTCATCTTCATCCTGTAATGAATGAATGGATAGATGAATGAATGAATGAATGAATGAGATACAGTAAAATAGAGTTTGATGTGGTGGTGGAATTCAAGTTAATTGCAGTCCAGACGACAAAGAAATTAATGAGCTCCAAAGACCTGAATCTCAATCGTTTGTTTGGCAGGGATGCTGCATCCATCGAAAGAGCAAAAGTGAATTTTGTTGCATTGAAAGTTCAAATGAAAACAAAACATTTCAGATGCATTTTCAATTAAGACAGCATAACTCGTTAATATTTTAACAGCTCTACAATGCATAGTTTGCATTTGAACAACTAAATACTATCAGCACCGCCATCATCATCATCATCACCATTATCTGACAATTACAGTTCATTACAAAGACTAATGAGTTTTGAAAGGCAGTATCAGATAAACAAGATAAGTGCTTGTAATTTCAATCCTTATCATCCACCCTTTGTACAAATAAACAGTAGTTAATTGCCCTGTATGGATCCATAGGATCTTAGCCATGCCTTCCATTGAGTTATTTTAAAGTTAGAAATAATTATGGATAACATGCACATGAAATAATTATTGATATTGGTAATTATGAATTGTAAATGATATGAATGTAGATGCAACGTAATTGTGAATAATATTAATGCGCACGCTACATAATTTTGCACTCATCCTATGCTAATAGTGTGAGCAAAGATACAAGTGTGCAAATATACGGTCACAAATTAATTTCAATTTTAGGAGGAGCAGGTTTGTTTGTTAGAAGATACGTGTGTGCTGTTTCCTTAAGGTTGACCCTTGAGTTATTTTATTTTGCTTTGATATCCTTCTTGATATTGATGACTATGATGATGATGATTGTGATGATGATGATGATAATGATGATTATGCTGTAATGCATTTGAGGCAATAAAATTCATCTAAATCAAAATAAACTACATCAGTGATGCCAACATCATCATTAAGACATCATTGTAATTAGTTCATGAGTTCATCGATTCCTAATCAAATCAGTCAACCAAAACAATGGCAGCCACTTTCCGCTCCACCGAACCTATTCAGAGACCAACCATCCGAGAAGCCAAAGCACTTTGTGCTGAATCACAAACTCCAGACAAGCTAAACATTAATCCTAACTCACCAGCTAACAAATTAATCAATGATTGGCTACATTTGCAACACAACCCATACATACAACACTTTCACAAAACTTCAAAAAACCCAACTGTAATAATATTGAAATAACTAATAACAATAATAATAATAACTTAATAATTATCAATACAATAGTTCCCAGGCAAAACAAATCACCCAGACAACCTCACCCAAAACCTAAACATACCTTCTTGAGAATGGTGTCCAGTTCTTCCTCAATCCAGTCTTCAATGGCAATCCTCTTCCTAATCATCCCCATCTGCTGCTTCTGATACTTGGCAGTCAGAAACCTGGAAGCGTCCTTCCTCGATTCCCTGGAGTCCTCGTCGCCATCGGGGGTGAAAAGCACCCGACCGGGGGGCGTCTGGGGAGAGTTGAGTCCCTCGCCGGACGAGCCGTTCTGTTGTTGTTGTTGATCGGAATCGCAGTTGTCGCTTCTTTTGGCTGACATTGTCTCTGTATTTAATAAAAAAAAAATGTTTGATTTTAAATGGATGCTTGAGGTAAGTAGCGAAAGTGACACGATCTAGGAAGTCTAGTTTTTTTTATGTTCAATTTGTAAATGATAAATGTGTCATATTATTAACTAATTTAAATATGCATTTTTATGTCTAAAATATAAATTATAATATATGTTATAATTAAGTTTTAATAAAAACTAAATTAGACATGAAAATGTTTCTCATGTTGTAACACCGATATGGTTGATGAACAGCACTTGAAAGTTGAAATTCTAACCCACCAAGTGGAAGTACAAATTCTGACTGAGATGGTCTCTCGGATTATTGATTCTCACAAGATTCTTGGCAGAGTTACAACAGCTCAGGCACTCTAAGAGACAGGTTCCTGGAATGATTAATTGAATTAAATTATTATAGTTAATGCATCGAATGGAATTATTAATTATTTTATTGAATCAGCAGTTACAGGTAATAATCAGGTGATGTAATTGCCAAAGACTGCATAATCGATCGAATTAAAAGTAATTTATTACAACATGCAAAGTTGCATAATGCGAATTGTAATGTAGTGATAAATGGATGAGCACCATAAATCTGTGGCTAATGACTCAGTGAATCATCATCAACGGTGGTTACTCAGTCGGATAAAAACAGACAGCAATTCCTAGACATTCCATGCATGCATCTCATTCTCTCTCACACTGCACTCTCTTTTATGTCTTCATTAATTATTTTTAATTCATTTGCTTGAGAAACTTTACAATAATAAATATGATTCAGTTTTGTTTAAGTTGAATTGTAAACTAGTAAAAAAATGTGGATTCAACAATCTAATTTGAAATAAAACTGTAATGTCATTTGTGAGATAAATGCAATCAATAAGACAATGGAATGTCAGAATCATTATAATTGGAGTAACAAAGGTTTAAACAATAATTAGGCGTTAAAGCGTGACAAAGTAATTGTATTTAAACAAAACACTTTCTGAAAAAGTAATGATTGATTTCGGCTAACAACAAAATCGAAAACTAAAACGCTGTAAGAATAATATCAATTACTCGCTATTCGTGACTATCGTCTCTATCCTTACGATTCAATATTTGTCACGCTAGACAAAATAAATAAAGAAACGAGCTTGGCAGATGCCTCAATCAAACGCTCTGAGATAAAATTGCTAGCATGTTTGAAGAAGCGATCAGAAAAATATCAAATTTCATACCTTCTTCCAGATTTCTCAAGCCCAAACGCGAAACCCACTCACAACTTCAGAGAAAACAGCAATGATCAATGATGTACAAAAGAGGGTTCGTATCGGCACTTTGGGGACAAAAACCTTTAGAGGTTGAAAAAATTCGTGAAGAATTATCATTATTCTTTAAATAATATCATATATATACTATAAAATAAACATAATATTGCGTTAACGTATTAAGTAATTAAATTGTTAAATCATTAAAGGTAACTCATTAGAAACATTTTCGTATATGTTATAAACTAAGTTTGTTGTTATTAATTTAATTTATTGTAATAATTTATAATTATTAATAATGTTTAAACGGTTAATTAGCCATATTTTATACTGGAAAAGTCACACCTTAATGGAGGTTTACCTGTTCCACAAATTGTCTAAGACAATAAATTCAATTAGTTATTAACATTAATTAAACGCATTAAATTGTATAGTTGATGGTTTAAATGCAAATAAGAGTTGTTGGCTTCTTTACTTTTAAAAACGAGATGTCTTAAATCCGTTTGGTGTGCATGCGTTGTTCGTTATTTACGCTTCCTGCGTTGTCGGTTCTGTTACGTGTTTTTAATTGTTAAGATTGCTATGCATTTTATTGTTATTCTGTAATATTTAAAAATATTTAATCTTAAACTCGAGAATGGATTTTGATGTCGCCTCTATGCTCGGTAAGTAAATTTGAGTGTAATGATGGAGTATACAGAATTTTATAAAAGATGACTTATTAAGCTTTGACAAATTTACCTTATTTTGAATTGTGATATTTTTTGGAACTTAGGGCTAAATCAAAACTTTCTTTTGAAAAATGATCTTAGTAAGAAGCTATCGTTTATGGATTAATTGCATGTTTGTGGGGAATTCCATATTGAGGAAGTTGATGAAGGTGATTATAAGGAAATGAGATGTATCAAAACCATTTAACACATGTCCTTGGAGTCATTTAATCAGATGATAGCTTGACCCTTTTAGAAATGAACACTTCAGGTAGAATAATAATAAAACGTTGCACTTCATTCACTGTTAATTCACTTTAAGGTTGGCTGTTGTTGCCCAAGCGACTTAATTAATGCTATTGACATTGGAATTAATTGTCGTAATTGAGTTGATGAATGATAGTTGTATTTGCTTTGTATTAGGCTTTGTATAAACCACTGAATTCAAGGTTATGTAATGTTCAATGCTACAACATGAATTTTAAATTATTACTTTACCTGAAGGCAGTTGTATAATTAGGATTGAATTTTAATTGACATAAATCCGTGATTGGACTATTAGGTAATCATTATTAGGTAATTGCATAATCAGATTTGAAGTGTCATTCAATTAACATAATTTAACAATCTATTCAATATCAACATATTTAGTATCAATGATTTAACGGCTCAAAATGCAGGGGCAGATTTGTTGATGGTATTGGTCGATAGCAAAAAAAAGAGAAAAACAAATCGATGCAGAATTTAAAACGCAAATATTTGTTTCCAAATGCAAACCATAGTCAAACATTCTGCATTATGATTACATTTTTAATGTGCTTATAATGCTGTGATATTTTGGAGTACTGATGTAATGATAGCATGTAATAATAGCCATTGTCATGGTCATTAATGTAGTCATCATCATCATCATCATCATCAGTGTCATCACACCATCATCATCATCATCATCATCACTTCTGACTGGATGCACCTGTAGCTTCTCTTTTATTTACATCACAAGTGCCATCATGGTCTCATCATCGACTCCTGGTTCTTTGTGTGCCCATTATGCCGAGGATTCAATGAATTGCTTTTGATGCAGAATCATTGAATTGTTTGGCAGTGAGCCTAAACAATAGAAAGATTAAGAATTGCAAGCATGCTTTCATTCTTCGATTCCATGTAATTGTATTAATGACTGTCAATGACACAAAACGTCGAGTCGAGTCGTAGTCGTAGGCAGTTCGTTGTGACGTCTGATTTTTCTCTTTTTTGTCGTTTTCAAGATCCGTGCCTCGACGGCCCCCTCGGCTACGAGAAACTGTCGGCATTCAAGGACCAGACCTTCCTCTCCCACCAGGACTATCAACATGATTACGACGTTAGCTTTGTTGGAATCGATGACTGCGATGAGCGGCATTTGTGAAGTATGACAGTGCTGGTGATCATGGTGATCATGATGGTTGCGATGACGGTGATCATGGTTATGATGGGATTGTAATGATTGGCAAAGCTATCACTCTGCCTAGCCTGGTCCTCTAGGGAAAGCTCTTGAGAAGCAGCATCAATAAGAAATAGGCAGTTGTGATGCTTTCACATCTGATAACAATAAAACAATAGCAATGCACAATAGGCACTCAATAAATATCAGCTAAACATAAACAGTTGTCCATTGATAAGTCGATTAATCGATTGAACGATTGGCTTCAACCAACAGATGGAGCTGTTCGACATCGGGCAGCCTCGGTCCGGGATCGATGGAGTCGGAGACGCTTGGAGGGAAGATGCGAGCAGCGACAGCGGCATCGACTGTGAGTTGACTTCGTTACGTTGCCGACATTACCGGCTGACATTATTACCAGTTGACATTACCCTGTCGATGTTGGAAAGGTCGCCACATTAACGATTAACGTTTTGATTTTGGATTGTGGTAATCTTCAATCATCGTTGGCCATTTCATTTGTTTGTCGTCAAAGATAAGCTTCACTTTGTACTGCTTGTTAGGTTTGCACTGTTTAATGGGTTTTGTACTGAATGATAGCTTTGTACTGATTGTTTCATTTCCATCCTATTCCTGTCAGTGGGGATTAACACTGATTTTAGTACTAGATGACAGCTATATACTATGGTATATATATATATATATATATATTTATTTTAAGCTCTTAAGGGAATTCAGACTTTCCAATATTATCAAATGTTATCGGTTTATCTTTCGGAGATTAATGTTTTTAGCGTGCCTTGTCTTTATTTGAGATAAAGATGATTACAAATTACAAATTGTACGAATTAATGCGTTTTCGGTGCATTTATTCTATTTGCAATTATTATGGAGTATTTGTGGTGATGCATAATAAATTATTGCATTGTTACTTTTGACTTGGCTTATTTTCCTGTAATTCTGTTAACTGATATTTGTAATTATTACTTCACTGATGACCATAGCAAAACTCTTCATTAAAATTTAATATGCAAAGCTAAAATCTACATGAAACCAGTTGACTGTTGATGACTGCAATGACTAAATTATCTATTATATTATTGACATGGCTCGCCTTATGAACACCTGCCTTAATCTATCGGTAGTCCTTAAGTAATGTCATGCATGCATTGGCTTTCTTTTGATATTTCGGATTTCAGCATCATCGTCACCATGACTGTTATTGTTCTGTCTTGTTACTGTTTTTGTTTTTAATTTTGTGATAATTGTTACTTAATAATAATAATAATAATAATAATAATAATAATAAATAACAACGACTGCATCCATTCCACTTGCAGGCATTCAAACGAAAGCAGAACCTCGTTCGCCGAGCTTCTTTTCCGATTCTCCTCCCCATTTCCAGGTTTGGTTTGCGCACGAATGCATGAATTCACCGTCGTAATTCGATTCAATGGTTGTGATCAGCTGGCATTCCTTCGCGCATGAATTCACTGCTGTCATGACACTGTCTATCATCCAAAATCAGTTTAAAATTTCACATTCAACCTATTCTGCTCCTCCTCCCATAAAAGTTGAAGTCATCATTCAACCAGTTTATTTAACTAGTTCATTCAACCAGTTCATTCAACCGGTTCATTCAACCAGTTCATTTGTTCTCTTCAAGGACTCCCTCCTCTGCCAGGACCGAGAACTGGTGCCTCTGGCGGACGACTTCGATCTTGGCGGGAAGATCGAAGGACTGGACTACATGCTCGACGACTGCTACCAGGCCGAGAGCTTCCTCGGCGACGGTTGCCTTGCCAACGAGAAAACGATCACCGTCGACGACCCCATGGGCATCCTTCTTTCCCAGTCAAACTCTGCGGACGAGGAAGTCATTACAGGTTATAGTGATGATGATGGCAATGCTGGTAGTGATGATGATGGCGGTGATGGAGATGATGACAATGAGGAGGACGAAGTTCAGCGTCTGCTTCGTTCGGTAAATCGTTTGGTACGATTAAGTTATTGAATTTACCTTCCTTTTCCTCCAGATTTCTTTGGCAGCGACGACCTGTTCCAACACACTTTCGCGACGTCATCCGCCGACGACATGGTCTCGTGTCCCTCCACCAGCTCCCTGCCTCCGACACCTCAGCCCACTTCACCCATTACCTTCCAGTCTCGGCCGTACCTCTCGAAGGCTGCTCACAACCAAAGTGTTCAACCACCACCACAACAACAGCAACAGCCAATCAGCACTGCAAGCCAGTCTCCGACGACGATAATCGTCATACAGCCGGGAAGCAGCAAGTCCCAGGGTGGTGCATCCCTGAGGAAGCCCAACGACCCCATCAGGATGGTCTGCTCCAAGGTTCAGATCCAGCCTAAGCCGGAATCCAGCAATGCCACTTCGACGATGGAGAACTTTTCAGGTGTGCTGTGTGGAATAGTTCAATTGCTTTAGGCTTAATTAATTACGATTGAGAAAAAATGAGATGATGATGGTGATGCAGTGATGTAAGGAAGTCATGGAAGTCAAAAGGCGTGCAGGTTAGCCGAACGGGTTACGTGCCTGCATACGACGGTAATGGCAACAGTCGTAACGTGTCGTGTTCGAAACCCAGCCCTTGGGAAGGAGCGCTATATAAATGGTTACAAGAAGCGCCTCTGACGCTATGCTTATGGCGCTATATAAATGAAATTACAATTGCAAGTCAATAATTGTAATATTGATGCGTAATATTGACAATCGGCCTTGCCTAACTCGCAGCTTCCTTCCAAGCGACCCCTCAAGTGACCTGCTCAAATCCGGCCTCCAAAGTGAGCTTCTTCATACCCTCGAGCGCCAGTTCTCCGCTCCTCGGCTGCGGAAACGAAGGGACGAACGCGTCCGGAGACGTGAGATTCGGAGCCAGTCAACAATCTCCGAGTTCATTGGTATCCAATGGCCTTGAGTTGTTTGATGACATTGAGGTATGATTATGATGATGATGGTGATGATGATGATTGAATCAATTTGATGGTTGTGATTTAGCTAGGATTATAGTCTTTGAAATTCTGCTCGTCCTAATGTCATGCTACACTTTGCTCTAACATGTGGCTGTGGATCATTATCATCATTCTCATTTTTTCAGACAAAAGCCATCAAGAGGCAGCAAAGGATGATCAAGAACCGAGAGTCGGCATCATTGTCACGGAAACGAAAGAAAGAGGTTAGTCGCCGCTTTCCATTTATCGTGCAATCGTCACCACCATCGTCGTCTAATCTCTTTTCGTCCGTATTTGTATTTTAAAAAAAACGTTCTCACAATTACCGGGATTGCTCGTCGTTTTGAAATTTGTTTCTTCCACGAACTCTTCTGCTCTTCTCCAGTATCTCCAGTGCCTTGAGGACAAGCTGAGGCAGGTGACGGACGAGAACCTTCGACTGAAGATGGAGAACTCTGCACTCAAGCAGAAACTCGGTGTACTCCAGTGCGAGGTCAGCAGTGGAATTTCGAGGCAGGCCAAGAGAATCAGAATTGCTGATTCGTCGATCGATGCATTAATGAATGAATGAATGAAGATTGTGTTTTATTGTTAAGGCAGATTGATTATATTGATGAGTCATCAGCAAATTATTTGTATCATATGTGTGGATGTGAATTCATTTTTATTTCTAAATAAAAATTTGTGTTTTGCATTTTCCATGGTTTCACGTGAAAACATAAACTGTTTTTTGGCAAAGTGGTGTCGATCATCCTTTTTTATCTTTTTGTCAGTCATTCGTTTGTCATTTGTTTGCGTCGTCGTCAGGTTGCTGCTGTTGTTGTTGTTGTTGACAACAAGTCATCGAGAACTTCTACCTATACTGGATAGAGATTTTGTAGTTTTCAAATGTTTGTTGTTGTTGTTGTTGTTGTAGAATGATTCTCTCAAAAATGCCAAAAGATCCTCCATGAAGCCAGGAACCTTGCTGGCTGTCTGCCTTCTGCTCGTTTTCAACTGCAGTTCCTTGATGTGAGTTTCGGGGGACAAAATTGTAGCTGGAATTAATTAATTAATTATTATTGATAGCACTACTAATAATGATAATGATAATATTAATTACTAATACAATAAAATAACATCGATAATAATAATAGTAAATAATAATAATAAGAATCATTGGAGTTGTTATTTGCATTTTTCCATTTCCATTCCAAGTCAGTCTCAAGTGACATATTTCCTCCTATTCCCGTCAGGTTCATTCCAGGGAACTTATTTTCCAGTGAAAACTCTGGAGCATCCTCCTCCATACATTCAATCTCTCCTTTTCCAGCTTCCCCACCCGATCCTTCTCCCATGCTACACCTCCAGAGGGTGGGCAGATCCCTGCAGGAGTTTGGTCCGTCCTACCCGAACTTGTCGAACCTCGAGTTGAGCGGAGATCGAGAACTGAGTTCGAGGTTTCCCAGGTTGAAGAATCATTCCTCTCAGGGCAGAGGCAATCAGATCTGTTCCGAGAGCTACGTCAACAGCACTGAAGCCATGAGGTCGAGGGTCTTTGGATTTCGTTGTCGAAGGAGTTTTTATCCGTCACTTGTTTGATTTGTTGAAATTAATTTTTTTCTCCTGATTAATATATTGTTAATTTCAGAAACATGTTATTTCATTGTTTTTTTCTCAATGCAACATCAATTGTTGCTAAGTTAGAAAGGACTGTACGTCTTCATTTTATTTCACATTCTCTCAATCGTTCATCATCCCCTCGTGGAGCGAACCATGTGCAACGAAACACGTTCCAAGTGATTTTATTTCCTCGCTCAGGATGGTCGACGAACTGAGAGGTTGGGCGCACAACCACAAGGTGGTACTTCGCAGGAAGATGGATCTCGGGGGCAAGAAACCGTCCGAAGGTCAAAAGGTCGGCAACGGTTCCGCAGAGGAGCGCGTAAAAGATCCGCACGTTGCGGCTCTGACTCGTCGGAAAGAATTCAACTTCGACAAAGTACTTCCTGGCGATTTGACCCGAGACCGTCGGAGGAACCACCAAAATGTCATCCGAGGGGGACACCATCAGAAGAAGAAAGATGGATTCCTTGCAAGGTTTGTTTTCACCCATCCATTATTTCTTACTGGAGTGATAGTGATAGTTAAATATTAAAATCAAATTTAATTTTGTAAAAGCTAACTAAAGTTTTGGCAATGTGATTATTTCACGGGAATAATATTTTTATTAGAAGTTTTGTATATGTTTTTAAATTTTATTATGTAAAGTTCGTATACTTACTCGAGATTAATTTTAATTAATTGGTGTAACACCGTAATAATCACAATCATAATCATAATGAAAGGAGAAGCCTGTTTTCCAAAGTTGATCCTAATTGCACTGGAATCAGAACTAAAATGTGAGTCGTGTTCAAGCCTTTCCATTTGATACCCAAAGCTCTTTGCAGAGCTTCTCCGGCATTTTAACCTCGATCTTTCAATGGAATATTGTAACCGCACTAGTCATTTGCAACAATTCGTTTGCAGCAACCCATACACAATAATTCATGCTCAACAATTCGTGCACAACATCATATGCGCAACAACAGATCATTCACAGATATCCACATACAATAATTCATGCTCAACAATTCGTGTGCAATAATTTATGCGCAACAATTCATTCACTGACACGAATGTCGGCAGAGATGCAAACTACGAGGTCCAAGTGCATGGGAGGTCGAACGGCTGGTGGAATATCTACGGGGACTTTCTGGACTCCATCAAGAGGAGGAACGATACTTTCTACATAGTATCCTTTCACAATGTTAGTCGTTTGTTTCGTTTTAGTTATGATTTCTTTGAGACATCGAGCCATAACAATGGCTTTTATATGCTCTCTCCACCCCTATGTCTTGTTGTGAACATATATATTATAATTACAATAAGCATTTATCACTTATCTCAGCATTGTCGTTGTATTAATGTGCCGTTGTTGATTGCATGTAGGATCACATACTGTTGCCTGCCATCTCGCACAACAAGTCGACGAGGCCAAGGATGTCCGTCTTCATGCCGGCACAAGGCGTAAACGGTACAAAAGTTTTTCACCCTGTCGAACGATAATTGCTCAAAATTATTACTCGAAATAATTTTTGTAATTATCTCATTAATAGCTCAAAATTGACTCAAAATTCATGTTGTTCATTTTTACAAAGCGTTATTCATTTATAATTTTTCACGTCAACTTTTGTTTTTCGAATTTTTTATTCCAGACCCGAGCCAACACCTGCCCGACAGCCTGTCCATGATGCAGATCGACTGCGAGGTCACGGCAACCAACCTCATTCACCTCGATCGATCCGGTCCGTCCGGACGCATCCTCAGCAACTTCAGCGACTCGCGACATCCGTCGCAGTACGATGGCAGCAGCGACGACGAGGACCACCTTCACGATCCCAATTTTTCCGGCGAGAGAAATCCCGGCGGAAACGAAAAGGAGGAAGAGGAGGCTTACGGCGACGAGGTGAATGCCGACGACGACGGAGAGCGAGATGGCGAAAGTGACGACAGGGATTCTGCGAAAGGGAAGAAGGTCAACCCCTTCAAAAGCAAGCTCGGTTACAAACCTCGTGATGTGAGTCGTCGTTTGCATCACAAGGCGAAGGAGTGCAAGAATGGGAGCCACAGCCAGGGATGATGATGATGATGATGATGATGATTATGGTGTGATGGTGACGACGACGACGACGATGATGATTGAAGGTTGTCCATCATTGTTTTGACTGCATCAGTTGATTTGTTTTCAAGAGCCTATTTATTTCTAGCTGGCGTATCTGACTGTACAGACAGTTATGTCATTAATTTTGGAATTGTGCATAGTGAATATTTCATAGCTCCTTTTATTTATGGAACATGTCCGGAAAAGCAGTCTCAAATGCATTATTTATCGATTTATCGACCACCGAGGTTGATGATGAGGCTGGACGGTTACAATTAGATTTATTGATTTATTGATTTATTTGGTTTTACACGTCCAGCGGATTTAACACGTTTCCCTAACTATTACTTGTCCACCATTCTGCCTACTGTTGTCCACTGTCAGGCCTCATGCCTTTGTTGAGAATTGTTCAGAATTGTTTTCTATCTCCGGGACGTGTATCCATAGGAGATGTATATTTTTTACAGATCGGAGTTTATTTATGTAAATTAAATTTATCAATAAGTACTAGTTAGTTATTCAGTCCAATAATACTCTTCTCATTCCCGATGACGTCGTACGCCTATTGTTGCATAATTAATGAGCTAGTTAACGTTGATCGGCCTCGGAACGTTCTTGTCGGATGAATGCAGTTTTCTCTGTGTTAAGAACGTAGTCCTCATTGTCTGCGACAAATGTTTAGAACTGCGGAAACTGGATGTTATTAATTTTTGTACGAATTGCTCTTTGATAACACAGCAGACGTGTTTTGTTTTTTTTTTTTTTGAATGCTGGTTAATGTGGTGAGTCGAGTCATCACATAGGATGGTCGTATTCTTTCTTTTTATTTCTATTTTGATAAAACGAATTTTTATGATTCTGGCTGTTATTTGGTTACTGGTGATTTGTTTAGTTGTTTTGGGGAATTGGTCGAATTATTTGTTTTCATTGTTTGGTATTACATCTCTTTTATTATGAACAATGGTCGATTAAGGCGATGACAGGTTTGGAGTTTTAGACATTTTCATTTGAAATGATTTTTGGTCATCTCGTGTTGTCATCTCAAAACTTTATTTGTTGATGTGTTAGAAACACCAGGATGTTAATGTTAATGTTTTCACACTTCTGGGAGTGAGCTTGTATTTTGGGATAAAGATGTCTTTAGTCTTGCAGTTCACTCGCTCCTAATTAGATTGGTTTAGACATAAATACAAACAAAATAGACTACTAGGTCGTCAATTGTAAAGTAAGGTGATTCTAGTATGGAAGGTCGGGACACGGTGATTAGAGCTAAAGCGCCATAAACTTCGATGTGGTCTGCAGGAATGTCATTTGGGTTTTTTAAGATTGGCAAACCCTTTTAAGACACGAAAGAGTGTCTTTTTTTGCGTTTAGTCTGAAAATTAGGGGGTGGCCGTTGCCCCACCCTAAATTACGTTCTTGGTGATTGTGAGAGCTACTGCCGTGGATCTAGGAATAGTATTTGTCTATGACTAGAACTTCTGAATTTTAATGTTGATAATTAAATGCGCGACTAATTAATTTGCATGAGTTATTGGTATTTTTGACTACTCATAATATTGTGTGTGTAGAAGTTTACTCTTATGAGACATTTTGTTTTCTATGGGTTTTTATCTCGAAACCCAACAACAATGGATGGCTCGTCGAGCGCAGTTTTCTGTTCGGAATGCCATTGTAGCCTGGCGGATTCTTTGGAAAGATTAGAAAAGGTCGGTTCTGATGCGGTGGACAATTTATGTGGTTCTTGTTCTTCTGGGCGAAGCAAAGGCATCGAGTCTGTGAACAGCAACAGCTGTGCTATACCATTTCTAGATCCATCTATTGTGGAATCAATTGATGAAAAAGACGAAGGAGAAACCTCAACACACCCAGAACCCCCTACCACTCCATCAAGCGATAATAGAAATATCAAAGCTAACCTTCGTAGGTCGACGTCGGTAAGCAACAACGACAACAATAACACGCCAAAACTCATGCTGAGAAACAAGAACGTCAAAATGAAAAATACGAAGAATAAGGTGCTTAAGATTCTGCCAACAAAAGGGAAGAGCAGGCGACATACTCTCAAAAGAAATGTTAATATTTCTCTCTTCGAGTATATTCTATATTATTTTTCTGTTCAGTTTAATCATCATTTAAGCTAATGAGATGCCTAATGTAACTTATTTAATTTATTTGAGACTTGGTAACATGTAAAAATGTCTTTATAAGACAGTTTTTAATTTGCTTGCTTGTAACAGTTTAAATTGTTTTCGATGATTCAAATTGGCAAGTCAATTTTTATTCTCAGCCAACAAAGGCCCCAAACACAACAGCTTCTGTGACTACATCTGAGTTCATCTTCCATAAGGTTTGTGTCACAATTCAATCAGATCATGTTTCTCTTAGAAAGCTGACAGCACATCTGAAAACATTGATACTGCATAATCAAGCTATTTTTTTTCTAGTTCTAAATTAAAATTTTGTTAATTATGCGAATTCATACATCGTAAGGAACCTCGTTGCTAATCTCATATCTCTTGATCAATTTTTTAATCTCAGAACGTATACTGGCAAGTTGGAGATGTGGTATCCATCTTAGACGAGGAAGACGGAGACATCTACTACGCTCAACTACAGGGCTTCTTCCAATTTGAGAATTTCAGTAAGAGTGCCATGGTTTCGTGGCTACTTCCAGGACACGAGAGTCCCGAGCATGGTTTTGATCCGAAGACTTACACTTTGGGTGAGTTGGACATTATGTAGATAGTTTGCATTTCTCCTTGCATCATAAAAGCTTAGCAAGGTAGCAGAAATTAGCTAGGAATAGCGTATTGCATAGTTACAAAGAACCGATCTAATTATTGTAAACAACTTGACTCAAGATTGGAATAATAGATCACGTGGATACATCTGTTGCATAAAGATGTTTTTTTTAATATCAAAAATGAAATGTTTATTATTTTTCCTCTAACCAGGACCTGAAGAGCCACAACCAATCAGCATGGACTGCTTTGAATTCGTTTGCCACAACCCCTCTCTCAAGCCTTCGACGACGTTTCAAAATCTTTCGAACAGGGACTCTGGATACATTCTTTCGAGTGCGGGTCAATGACACTCCTGTCGAGGCTCATGATTAGGAAAATCTATGTAATTTAATAGTTTATTTGTTTAATGCTTGAAGCACTGTGTTTATAGAAGTCATTTTGTGATATTTTCTTAAAAAATGTTTTTTGTTTTGGAGTTCATCTTAAATTCCAATAAATCCCATTCCCTAATTTTTTTTCTTGATCTCTAAGCAAGTTGGCAATCAATAATTAGCATTAATTTGTTGAGATATTTCATGCCACGATCTGCGAGTATGAAGGTGAAAATTTGAATTTTCAGACAAGATTAATGAGGAAGGTGTGACTTTCACAATTAGTTTATACTGGGACCACAGGTTAATGGATCGCTACTAGAATATCGTACATACATTCCAAGCACTTTCATGGCAGACGAGAAACATTTTCTCCGTTTCAGGTTGGTTGTAGCTGACGTCATTGATAAAGTTAAAGCAAAAGCGTAATTAATTGGCTGTCAGGCAATTCTGCCTAACGCACGAAAGAAAAAGCTGTTAATCATCTTTCGCTTTGAACTTGCTTGATTCGCATGTGTGCATGGTCATTTACTCACGTCTACAAGATCATACAATTCCTAATTTTGTCACACCCACTTTGGAGTTGCTAAAGGCGTATTGATTACTCAATTAAAATAATCCACTATTTTGTGGGCCATTTCACAAATTAGCTCTTGTTCTTTCAAGCGCTTAAAATAATAGTATTTTCATTGAAAATGAATATGTTTCTAAATTCACAGAGGATTTATTGTTGACATTTTGAAAGAAATAAAAACCAACCTTCGCAATTGTTTTATGATTGATATGATAGCATTACCAGTACCCAATGGCATAATATTGATAGATGTTAGCTGTTTGGTAGCCTGGGGATTACTGCTAGTCCCGCTGGTTGCGCATTGAAAGGCCAGGTATTAGATGAATTCTTAGTCTCAGTTTCTTCAGGTAACCCGTGGCGCCTGATCAGTGCACTGTCGATTGGAGTTTGGCTAACTTCGCAGGTTACATTGGATGAATCTGCTTCTAACCAGCTTAATCTTGAGTTTCTTATTGTAATCCTTATTCGCAATTTTTCATATAATTGGCTCCTCGCTGATATAACGGATTATTATGAGTAAAAGTTAAATAGTAAGCGCTACGCGATACCTGAGACATTTTACTCAGCATACCCATCGACGATAGTTGTAAACAAACTTGTCGGGAAGTTTTTGAGGTGAGAACTTGACAATTAGCTTGAGTTGGCTGATTGGAGGTTATCGGCTTTAGTGCTTTTTTTGTCGTATTTAAACGACAAGTCTTTTCGTAAAGTCGTGATAGTACTTTTTTTGTGGAGTTATTACAAGAAAGAATTTCAATCAGGTAAACATGTCCAACCAGAGGGAGAGAAAATTCAGCATCTTTGATGTTGGAAGAAAAAGCAGTCTCAATTCGGAGATGGAGGGTTTGGCGAAACAGATGACGAACATGGATGTGTCGCTTGGGGAAGCCAATAACAACGCTGAAGGCGATGTCGTCATGATCGGTGTGGACGGAAGCAAAGCTGCTGACGAAGCTATAACTTGTAAGTGCAGTTTGTTTTAATCATACCTCTAGTAGCCCTAAACAATTTGTGTTGTTTAATGCTGTTTCTGTTTCTGCTAAAATTTTGGATCTGCATTTTGCCAGATAAATTTAGAGTCAAAGAAGTTTAACAAATTTAATGCTTATGCTGAATTTAGTTTTTTATTATAAAAGTAGGCTCTTTGGATATGGCGCTATATAAATGAAGTTACAATTCATCAACTCAATAACCCATCCCAGGAATAATAATTAATAATAGTTTACAATCAAAAAACTAAAAGTCTGCTGAGAAGGCGACAGAAGTGACAAAAATTCAATGCTCTGTGACTTATTAACCATAGTTGCTTCTTTAGCAAACCCTTGCGTCGTTTTAATTTTGTTTAGTTTTTTGTCATATATTTATTTTGATATCGTTGTAAAATGTCGCTCAACAGGCATTTTCCTCATTCTTTCCAGGGTACTTGGAACACCTCCACAAGAAGGAAAACATGCTGATCATCGTTTATGCAGTCGAGATGCCTAATTCAGTATCGAGGGATGGTTGGTGTTGGCACGTTATTTATTGTCTGTTGCATGCTCTTATCTTGTCTCGGTCCAGAGGTGGGACTCGATCTCTGCACCTTTGGGTTTATTGTACAATGATCAGATTAAGTCTGGAAAATCGACTTTGTTTGTTTGGGAATTTGCTACGTGGACCTCATAACATTTTTGAGAGTAAGCGTTTGCTTATTTTAAATTTTTTTTATCAGGCTGGGAGTCTCAGATTCAGATTGGGAAAAAGAAACAGGAAGAACTGCAGGAGAGATATATCAACAAGTTCAAAGAACTTGGGGTTGGCATCTCAAATGTCGCTATAATGTAATATTATTATATTATTATTATTATTATATTATATTAATATATATTAATATTATAATAACAACATTTGTTTTTTATTATTATGATCATAATCATTATCTTGTTAACACTGTATAACAATTGCCTTCACTTGCTGCATGCAAGTTGCTACACATTGGAGTGCCTTGAAATTCATCTCAAATTATTCCAAAGATACAAAATAATTCCACAAAGTATTTGGCAATCTTTTGTTTTGATAACTCTGATATCTGATCCATTTCAATCTCATTTCCATTTCAATCTCAGCAATTTTGTGTGAGCAATCCCTTTCAACTTTCAAATCTTCCAATTTTTTTTTCTGCAGTTGACCGGGGAATTCCTTTCGGAGATGGAAAAACCAGGCGAGTTGATAGTGTCGGCTGCCAGGAAGAAGAATGTGACCTACATCGTCATGGCATCGAGGGGCTTTACACGCAGTCGGAAAACGACCGTCGGAGCCGTCAGCGACTTCGTCATTCACAATGCTGACTGCCCCGTTGTCATGGCGAGAACATGACTATCGGAGAGTGAGGGGGTCGAATACGAGGTCTTGACCTCTGGCTCGCTCACTCACAACGGAGGCCAGGATTGCCAAGATGACGGGGATGGATGTGATGACATGTCGGACGGAAAGGATGATGATGATGATGAAGAGGAAGAGGAAGAGGAGGATGCTGATTTTGATGATGATGAGGACACAGATGTTATTAAGCTGTCCATCAGAAGGGGCAGTGGTGATGGAATGGAAGCAATCCCGGAGAAATGTTTCAAGTCATCGGATCATGGGTCAGGTGATGATGATGATGTCAATGTCAACGGTCTTCTTGCCAAAACAACACCTTCAGGAGTGGATGGCATTGTTTCTGATAAGTTCAACTTTGACCTCGAGAGAGACCAACACGACATGCTCATTCCTGTCCACAAGAAGAAACTGAACTCAGAAAAAGACTCCCGAGTTTATTTGGATACGAACAACAAATTTGCAACAAAAATTTTGACCTGTGACAGCAGACTCGTCTGGGCTGATGTTTCCAAGAGTTCAGCCATGGAAATGGGGGGTCATACCAAAGTCCACGTGGAGCAGACCGTGGCCATGGATATGCAGATCGACGGGTTCTGCAAAAAGAGGGTGGTCAAGCATACCCTGGAAACCGTCGTCATGTCCGAACATTTTGAGCGTTTTCAGGAGACCTTTCGTGATTCGGACTTCATCTTCTTCGTCAAGTTGCTGCCCCTGCTCTTCCTGTGCTGGTTTTTCTTGCTGACGTCGGGGATCGCCTCGGTTAATTTCAATAAGTTCGTCGTCGTACTCATCGGCCTCCTCTTATTTTCTGTGAGATCCTCCATCTCCGACCTTGTCGGCAAGGTGACATCGTCCCAGGACGATACGGTCGAACCCGATCTCTCGCTCGATTATCCAGATTAGTTGAAACGTTGCCTCCTCCAGAACTTCGGCCAGTTTTCACCACGTAACTTAATTTTTAATTTCAATTTGTACAATTCGTTCCTTCTTTGTTTTTCCAATGCTACTTTTAATGATTTTCTCGTGTAGATCGATGTGTGAAGAATGACTGAGTTTGTGACTTTTTGTAATTTCACTCGCTTCAGAGGCATTGTAATTTATGACGTTTGACTGTTTTGCATCAAACGATGATTGAGCTCTTTCAGCCAATACGATGATGGTTGCCATTCAACTGATTGGATCGATTCGACTCATTCCATCTTTTAATTGCTCCAGAGACCATTCCAGATCTTGTTTAGTTTTAGCGTTGTTTTTAATCGTTCGTTAATTCATTCGTAGCCCAACATTCCTCGTCTGCTTAATGCGGCTTCATTTATTTGTCACTTAATGTCGTTTTTAGACTTCGTTGTCTCGAGTGGCCCTCGACAAATTCATTAACAAGGACGATTGAAGCCGAAATGATGGCAACCCTTCAGTTGTCGAATCTTTATGTATGCATTTAACGAGGGTTAATGAAGGCTTTATAAAATAGAATTTAAAAAAATCTGAAAAGACTTCCTGTTTGCAGCAGAAAATTATTAAAAATGTCATTTGGAATGGTCAAATGGCTGAATTAATCCTCCTGAAAAGCATTGCAACCGTAACCTACAGCTTCGATGGAATTGATTCATCCAGTCTCTTAGTCGTCCGAGCAGTCTTTCCAGATTCTGTTTAGTCTTGGAACTGTTTTTAAGCTGTTGTTGTTAATTCAGCAGCCTGGCACCTGAGTTTTCAAACGTTTTCAGCCATTAGTGTCTCTTCCCACCTTTTAATCCCACTTCATATTTTGTAACATTTCTAGGCTTTAGTGTCCTTAGCAGCCCTCAAAAATTTAATAGCTTTCACTCTACGAGTATTTTACTAATCAATTAAAGGTGGTCACAAATCAGTAAATGAAGGCTCTGTAAAACTGAACAACACCAGTGGCATTTATTCACAAGCCTTTGAAAATGTTTGTCATAAATAACGGCCATTTATTCACAAGCCTTTGAAAATGTTTGTTATAAATAACGGCCATTGGCAAACCCAGATCTTTGTCATTCTCCACGACTGTTTCATAATTCTGATCCTTCATGATTGAATAAAGTGGCAATCGACTTGGTAAAAATTGTGGAATAAAATCCAAATAAACTTGTAGCTGAAAATAGTTTTTGAAGCTTTATAAAACCCCAAAAGGCGAAGGTTAAAGTTGATGATGGAACATGATGAATGAGTCAGAGGAACGTGGAAACCTGAGGCAACAAAATCGTCTCCAATTGTTTGAAATGAATTCCTTTGCCAATCACTATTTGAACAAAGATAGTCAGCAAGCTAACGAGTGTTATACATTCACTGGAACTGGATCTAGACCTGCACCTCCAAGCCTTCCGATAAAAAAATGAAAACCAGGCTTGACAACCGTCGATCGAGCCGACCGCTAACTTGGCCAATAATGATGCCACGATGAACGCTGCATTAAATGAATGGACACAAAATGATAACACACAAAACCCCAACAGTTGTCAACATATCACCACCTTGCTTTTGGAAATTTGGCAAGGCTCGAACAAACTTTATTGCATACGAGAAAACGAACGAATTGCTCGAATAAAAACAGATTTAAATTATAACAAGCAGCAGTAAATACATAAAAAAAAGAAGACGTATCACGAAGATGGTGCAGAAGTCTTAGAGAGTGGGAGAAACGGCAATTCCTTGAGAGGAGGAAGAGTTGGAGTGCATGGAAAGAGTCCTCGTCCTGTGCAGACGACGGAAAAGGTTCGACGACTCCTCGTAGTTCGAGAGGAGTTTGTGCTTGAGCAGGTCGCAGGCTTCGGGACGAGCGGACGGATCGTGACTCAGGAGCGGCTCGACGAACTCGTGCTGGGAAAAAGATTCGGACTTGATGATAAACCGTGGCTAACCGACTAACCGTGGTATTAATTATCACAGACAATTGTTTAATGACAGTTTGTCATAAATTGATGCCAAAAGATACCATTATTCTTTTAAAATCACCGATATAATTTAGATTTTTTTTTGTTTGAGAAAGTGGCTCCACAAACTCACCTCGTCTCTGAATTTCTCGAGGAAAGAAGCTGGAAATTTGAGTTCTCTGAGCTGTTTGAGGGACGTGACTCTCTCCATCTGGGTGGAAAACCTCTGGAACATCTCGAAGAAGATCACGCCCAGAGCGTAGATGTCGACCTTGTGCGTGTAGTTTTGGCCTGAACTCTGAAAAGGGCATTGACTGACATGAGGGTTGCGTAATTAATTATAATGACTAATTGATGAATAATAATTATTTGCTATTAATTCCTAAGAATCTAATTGATATTAATGTGGAGGTATATCTAGTAAAATTATTAAACAGTAATAAATAGTTTAGTAATATATAAATAATTACAAACAAGTAAAATTTTACCAGCTCGGGGCTCATGTAGAGCTGTGTGCCGACCTGATTGGTGTGTCTTTTGCCGTTTGGCACTTTGACCGAGAGGTTTTTGGTCGGTGAATTGTTGACGTCGCACATGTTTTCAACATCCGTGACCAGACCAAAGTCCCCGATTTTTATGGTGCCATCCATTGCAAAGAAAATGTTGGAAGGCTGGTATTAAGATAAATTGTCACTAATTAATTGTTATTACTATTATGTTCAAAAGAGTCGACAATGAGATCACAATGAGACGAGGGAACAGATGAAATTCAAATTTTGTAAAATGCAAATATCTGCTCTAAGTGCAAACCAGCACAAAAGAAAGTCAATGATTTAAGACATCAGATCAAACAAAAACCAACTTTGAGATCGCGATGCATCAGGCCTTGAACGTGCACGTAAGATATGGCGCTCACGATCTGGTAGAAGATGTCGTAAGTGGCTTCGCGTTCAAATGGCTGGTCGTTGAGCCATTCTCTGAGGCTCTCTGGTCTGCAGAGCTGCATCTGAATGTAAAGGTAAAGTTTTCTTGGGGATTCCCCCGGGGTGGCCGAAGACCCCTCATCGTGGTTTAAGTTGTTCTCGAGTTTCTTCGAGTCGTGACTGACCCGAGAACCTCTTTTAGGAGTCGGCTTGTGGTCCTTACGGTATTCAGGAGTTTCTTTACCCGAACTGGCACCAGGATGCTCAGAGTTTACCAGGAATTCTATGGAGGATCCTTGAGAAGAAGCAATGTTTCGCCTTCTCAGAGAATCGTGATTGGGGCTTTCAATCATGCAGAAAGACTCCGATCCTTCGAACACTATGGATTCGGTGTCAAACCCATTCTCGTGGTCCCCGACCATTTCGTTGGTGCTTCTCCCGGAGTCTCCATCCCAGCTGCTGTCCTCCATCGTGATGGCAACGCTATCTCCGCAACAGTCGTTATCTTCGCTCGTTGTGCGGACATCCACTCTGACGTCGTTTGTAAAGACTATGCCCCCGCTCGAATCCGTCTGCACCTCTTTGCGGACACTGAAGTTAGGAATTTCAGACGACCTTTGAACTTCAGAGGTGAGATTAGAGGTCATAGAAGTCTCTATAGATTCTGAGGGACAGATGAGAGAGTCGTATCTTTCCTGCCACCCGAGAGGCGGACATTCCAGCCAGCTCTGGTAATAACGCACAATCCCCGGGTGGTCCAACTTGGCCAGAGCTTTGACCTCTCTCATGACCTTATCCCGAGCTGTTTTGCTGTAAATAATGAAGGTTTGATTGATAAGGTTTAATGTATATTAGCATTATGAAAATTAACTAGCTAGGAACACGATGTATTTTAATATTGATTACATTATTAAGCAGATGTGATTGTAATGTCATAAAATAAGCCTCTGGCTGTAACAATCTTCGACCAACACACCTGTCCTTAAGCTCAATCCTCTTGACCGCATACGAGCACTCGTCGATCCTGTTGTAGGCCTTGAAGACCACCCCGAAGCCTCCCTTTCCAAGACATTCCTGCTGCTGGAAGTCTGTCAGGTACCTGGAGTAATTATTCCATCACTTCAGTTAATGAGGGCAACAACAATAACGATGACAACAACGACCATGCTTGCTAAGATGTTGATCAAAAGAAAAAATTAACTGGTCAAATTGTTCTACCAGTAGATATTATAATATTAATAATAATAATTATATTATTAATAACCATTATCTTATGAAAACAAAAATTCGACTTTTGTCGTCACCTCGAGACGAACTGCTGTGACGTGTCGAACACTTCCTCCTTGGAACTGTCACGTCGGAAACCAGACTCGGGCATCAAGAGGTCGTGCTGTGCCGGAGAAGATAAAGATTATTAATGTGATAATAATAATAATAATAATAACGGTAAAGATAAATATTAACAACATGATAATGTCACGACGATGATAATGATGGTTAAATTACGAATCTAGCAAAGGGTGGAAATAATTTTATTAAAACAAAAATCCCACTAAGACAGGACAACAACAACAAGAACTGAGCGAAACCTCTCACCTGGGCAGAACAGCTCTTTGACGTGAGCTCAGGTGTGTGTGCAGAAGAAACCGACGGCTCGGCATTCTTGAAGGACCTGTTGAACTTTTTCCTCAGAAAGGAGAACAGGGAAGCAACTCCAAGGAACAGGAAGAGACTCACTTCCTTCCTAAAATAAAGATCACCAGATGTTTGGCACTAAATGGTGATGGTGGAATTATTATCATTATTATTATTATTATTATTTTTATTATTATTATGGAATGGTAGCAAAGTGGAAAAGATAATGGCAGGAACGTTGGTCCCTAAGATCTTCTTAAGCCACTCCATGATAATGATAATAAAATAACTAAAAAAAAACAAAAAAATAATTACGTAATAATTATTCAAACTAGTCACTAGTAAACATTAAGAAGTTCCAATGATGAAACCCAGCAAGTAAATTTAAAATCCACTGATTGATTGATTGGTTGAACGATTGAAAGGTTCAATCACCCACCACTTCCTAGAGAGAGCAGTGATGAACTTGATCCTCTTTGGTATCTTGGTGGTGTTTTGACAGGAACCGAAGTCTTCAATGGGCGTGTGAACGAGGTAGAGATAGTAACCGCTGTCTGTCGTTTAATAGAAGCAACTGATTAAGCTTAAACCTATGCAAATTAATTACAATAAATTAACATAAATATGTGTGATAACCAAAAACATTAAATTCCGAATTGAAGAGTAACATAAGGGGAAAAGTAAATAATTACGCTTAAAGGTTATCATCACAACGCCATCTCACCAAACGGATACTGGTTCTTTGACAGGAGGGCAAGACTTTTGTCCTTGAGGAAGGCATTTGAGAAAGAGTTCGCAGAGTCCACTTTGAGACCGGAATTTCTGGGGTTTTGGTTGACGATGATCGGAGTTCTTGAGGGGGCTGTAACAAGCGATTTATTGATTTATTGATGATGATCGAAGTTCTTGACGTGGCCCAAGTAAGTAACAAGTAATTTATTGATTTATTGTTTAAAGTTACGATAAGATGGTCATTATTTGGCCTTGAGTGGTTGAATAATTGCATTGCACAATTTCTCTGGTGCATTTGAATGAATTAGTAAAAAAACACCGACAAATACAAACAAATTCACATTTCCTAGCATTTAATAAATAATTTCTTCTTAATAATATTTTTATTATTATTATTTTTCTTTTTACTTTGAAATTAATAAGATATAATATTACGGATATCATTATCGTAATTACCTGTAGCTATGTACGGCTTCCACCTGACTCTAGGCATGTAGACCTGGACTTGCTTTCCATCATCAGCATTGTCATCGTCGTCGTCATCTTGTGCAACTCGATTCTCAAAGAACACGTCAGAGGGTTGGATGTACAGCATATCATTGTACACGCCTATGGTGATTGCGTACCTAATGAGCTTATAACTTAAGATAATTATCATTCTCTGTTCTAACAGCAAACTAAACCAATCAACAATTTATTACACTAATTGAATACATTAATTAACATTAATAATTAAATAAGTTAAATACATTAATAATTCAATACATTAATTAGCTCATTATTAATAACTAACCAATGTACATCATTCCCTGCCCAATGAGCTTGTCACTGTCGGAGAAGTTCTGTTCGTCGAACAAACTGATCGGGTAAAGTTCATGACCTTTCATCATCCACGCCCCTGCTATGGAGGTGTCGAACTGAAAGGCACAACAACTTCGATTCACTTGACCTTCCTTTCATCATTTCGATCTTTGTAAGCGAACGAATCACGCACTAGTAATAATGGTGAGCGCTAATCACCCTTACACCCAGCACCAATTCTCACCTGATGCTCCCAAAGGATGTCCGAAGGGTCGTTGCGATCAACCGCCGTCACCGTCCTGGTCGGCATCTTGACTTTGACGCTGACGTCATCGCCTTTCAAGAAATTGAAGCGAGGATTCTCAGAACCTTGAAAACTTTCACCTGGAGTGAAAGCATTTAGACGTATGAATCGTAATAATCTTTATAATAAGCATTTGACCTGATTGATTTGAAACATATGAGATACAACAATCATTTGATCGACAAAGGCCATGTGCTATCCTAATTTTTTTTCAATGAAAGACATGTAGCAATCATGAGTGTATAATAATAATTAATAATATTAATAATAATAATAATAATAATATAATAATAATAATAACAATAATAATAACGATAATAATAACAATAATAATAAAAACAAAATAATAATAATAATAATAATTAATTATAATTACTAGAAAAGTCCAAGCAGAACAATAAAAATGTGACAACATCTACAAACATAACATCAGACTGGACATTAGGAAACAATAACACATCACACCTTCTTCCTGCTTAGCCTCCTGGATCAAACCGCCAATGACGGAAGGATCAGACCTGATGTGGTACGACAAATCCAGCTGCCCAACGCTAAAATTCCACCTGGAAAAGAGTGAATATAAAAAGTCAATAAAATATGATGATAATAATTAATATCATTCTCTAATTTAATAATTAATGTTGCTATCATTCTCTGTTCTAATAATTCGAATGTATAATGTTCGAATAATTATTATTTGCTATTCTAATATTAATTATTATTATTAAAAAGAAAATGGATCAAGATATCTAAATTATTACATAGCTATCACTTCCCTGGCAGTCATTATTAGTTACATTGAGGCTTGTTTTCCCAATAATGAACCGATTCCACCAAAATATCACAAATACAAACAAATTAACTAACTAATATTCCATAAAAAATATTTCAAAACGAATACGGATTAATCTCAAAACTTACTTCTCGTGCCCTTCCATTACGTCAACCAATCGTATCGTCCGGTCAGTCCTTTTTACCACCAGCACCTCGTTTGATTCGTACTTCTGCCCTTCTCCTAGGTCGGTAGCCTGGCGACAATTTTCCGAGGAGCAGACGTACCTAAGCTAGGAGGGAAACGGAAGTATTGCATATTATAACGAAAGGTTAGCATTGATTAGATTTTTAAAAGTTATTATTTGTCTGAATATCCCCATTTAATATGCATTAATAATAATAATAATAATAGAAACTAATATACAAAATCTATAAAAAGCAACTAAAACTCGACATCTCACCTTTCCAGTGTTGACGTCTATCCCATAGGTCTCAATTTCCTTACCACCCACAATTGACGCTTCGTCTGTTAGTTTGTAGGTCGAGGTCAGGAGAAGGTCAGCAGCCAATGGTAATGGTTCTATGCCTTCGCCATCCATCTGGTACAGACTTCCATCCAATGAGGGAACAAGGCGAGATGGTTGGCCATTTCGATTCATCTGATTGGATGACAACAGTGACTAAGTAATAATGGCAGACTCATTGGAATTACGACTGCGAAGTAATCTAGCAGGTAAGAAAATAATGAATAAATATATGTAAATACCAAAATAATAATTAAAAATCATGTTACATAACCTAAAATATTATCATAAATTTATAAAACAGAAAGCATTTTCAAATTCACAACTTAATTTGCTAAGGAAATAAATAAATATATTGAAAACAATGTCTCACACCTGTATGTCGCTAATGCTCGACAGAAGCAACGGCCTGACCCCTGTTGACACGGACCATTTCACCTCCCCTGTCCTTCCGTCAAGGGCAGACACACTTCCGTCCAGGTTGCTGACGAACACCAGGAACCTTTGGAGATCATGGAATATGTTTCATCTCATAAAAGGAAAAATATAAGTTAGAATGCTAAGTGATGAAATGCAATCATATAGCTATCCTTCAAATCAAAATGGATTTGTTGCAACATCATTACATAATACTGGCTGTAGCTTGTGAAGATTAGACTGGCTAGCAAATGCAATGAGTTAGAAGTGCTATTCATTAAAATTACATCTAACTGCAACCATTTGCTTAAGACGTAGACTTTCATTGATCAAGAACAAACATTAATTGATGATGTGCATTACAAATCAGAGAATATCTGAATACTGCCTATGACTTGCATTTGAAGATCTATCTAATGGATGATCTATTTAAATCTGTTAAATAATAAAACACTACCTTTGTTAGGTCTCATTTCATAAAAGACAAACAAAATTAAATTAGCAGTGACTCCTACCATTACTTAGGTAATCCTCGAGTTTCCATCAATCACAAGCATTTGAAAACAAGCAAGAAAAATAATTTCTAAATTTGTAAAAGTAATAACGGCGATGCTGACACCAGAATGAAAGCACAACGAAATCCTACCCATCGCCAGAATCTGACAAATCCTGTGAAACATCTCCATCCTCAACGTCAAGATTAGCATTTAAAAGGGACACGATTATGATGAGAATTAAAATCAGGACTGCAACATGTCTAAACCAAAATGCCATTGGAGCGATGTTTAGAAAAGTCAAATTCAAGGCTTTGGCATTCAAGGAAAAGGTAAGAGACTTAAACTCCTTTTAACTGGAAAACAGTCAACTAGCCTTCGAAGTATCGACCTTCGTCGATGAAACCGAGATAGTCAATACCAAAAACCGCGATTACTCAATAAATACAGGAACCTGATGGCGTGTTTACAAATCTTCGCCCGAAAAACCAATCAGAGTCTTTCAATTTAGGTCATCTTACGTGGCCCTGATGATGTTACAGTATCTGCACTGACGTTATTGTTGACGCATTGTTTCAATTTTTGTTTTAAATGAATTTATCATTCTATTGTAATCATGTCCTTAGTTAGGATTGATCAAACCCGGAGCAGGCGAAATATGCAATTATTGACAAACGAAGCAAATAAATTTATTCAAAATCACGGAAATTTAAAATGCAAAGAAATGACTGAATTTTGATCAAACGTTATAGTTTCAGCAGTCTTTCTAGAATATGCTTGGCGCACTGCAAAGCTTGCAACTGATCAATAATTTAGTTATAAAAAATACAAAATTGCAAATATTATTTTATGTAAGAAATTTTAAGATTTCAGATAAATTAATAGAATTAAATGTGGGTGCAAACTTTACATTTAAAATGATTTTTTACTGACGTCCAATCTAAATTACCAAATCTTTAACCAGTTTATCTCAACCGAAGATACTTTTTGGAGAAATTTTAATTATTTAATTATTTGTTGAAACATTTATTAAACCAAAGCTGTAATAACAAGTATGTCTTTCAGGTTATTTATTTTTCAAAGTGTATTTCAGCAATTAAATAAACTCATAATCTTGATTTTTAGGACATCTAAATCTTGTGATTTTTTTTATGGAATTAACTTCGACTTAGCAGACAAATTTCTAAAAATACTTACGTAATAGATGAACACAATAAGTATTTAAAATATTTTGGCGTGCGAGTTTCCTCAGAGGGTTGCCTGCCTGCGAACGGCTGTGAAAGCAACAGTCTTTACGTGTCGTGTTCGCAACCAAGCTCGCACCGCCAGGAAGTGCACTCGGGTAGGATTATAAATGGTAGATCGATTAAGAAGTGCCTTCACATCCTATTCGGATACAAAAGACACTCAAAAAATCGGCTGAATACAATCACAAATTCAATTAATCTTGACGTCACTGGCACTGGGCTTTTGACACTCGGAAAAAGACTGATGGACAACCAGAGAATACTGGTGACATCTAGAAAAGACTGAGGACGACCTGGAAAGACGGGTGAAGCGTCATTGGGATTAGTTATCCCGGCATGGAATTTTATTGCTACTAAAGGAGAATCATGCCCCCATGGCTCCAGCGGAAACGAGGGGGGTATGACGAGCCAACAACCGACTACATGGATTTCGACATTTACAAATTACAAATTTACGCCCAAATTTAGGATCTGCCAGAGAATAAATGCACACTAGTTGAATGAGCTAAGGAACGAAGAAGGGATTAATCACCCATCAAAGCATGAAAGGCTTTCTGATAAAACGTCGGAATGCAAACTACAGTCTCGCGTGTAGTTCAGTCTTCGCTCCAGCTTGGGAGCATCCAAGGCCGAAAAATCAAGTTTCCGGCGGCCAGTAACAAGAAAGCTTGGGAAGAGCTGAATCAGACGCTCTTACAAGGATTGAAGAAGTTGATGAAGACGAACAAAACAATGAAAGCCTTCATTTACGAGGAATACAAGATATGGTACAGTTACAGTGAAGCAGGAGGGAGAGGTGACATTGTCCAGAAAAGAAAGACGGAGTCACAGGAACTCCGTGCTGTAGGTGTCCGCGAGGCAGGGCAAAAGACACCTCGATTCGTCGCGCCACGAAATAAATAAATTTAAAACAAAATAAAAAAGGCCGAAAGGAACGTGGGGCGAATGTTCATTTTTGCCTGACAGAGACTTCTCTGATCAGCAGGTGCGACCCGGCCCCAGAAATTATAAAGAGATTTCAAGGGCCGAAACGCTCGAAGAAGGGGTCACTACTCTGAGGATTACGTTGGGGCTCGACAAGAGTTATTAATCTTTGCAATAACATTGAAATATTTTAATTAAATATTATTTTAACATTTTAATAAAATTATGAAAATTCCAACATTATAAAATTAAAATTTTATTATTTTAAAAATATTGTGTTCTATTCATAGTTTTTGTTTATTGCACGTGCATACGTCCTCTTAAGATATCGTAGGATTGATTATCGTGAACTTGAAAGATTCTCTTCTGATTAAAAAGAGCTGATATGGATATGCATAGCACGTCGTACGCAAGACTATTAAGTGGTTCTGGTGCCCAGCAAAATGGAACAAATGTCCAGTTTGTTCCCGTGCCTGGAATAGAAAATGTGATAAACAATGGAAAATCTACCGCCATTAGTACTAGGTTAAACTGTATAACAGGCATGAAAGAATATGAAAAAAAGAGCTTAGAGGAGCTAAGATTTGAAGATTACCAAGCAAAAGAGAAGCCAGGTCAGAATTTTGGCGGATTTTTTTCATCTTTCAGAGGATTTGGTCGACAAAACGACGATGGCTTTCAGGGTGGGCTTCTTTTTGTATCTGAGCCTGCAAAGGTCAATAATTCTCCCATTTTTGGTCAACCAAACAACGATGGCTTTCAGGATGGGCTTCTTTTTGGAACAAAGACCAAGTTTGTGTCTGAGTCTGCAAAGGGCAATGTGATGAATGATGGAAATACCAACGATACTATGTTGAATAGCAGAACAAGCAGGAAAGTGCATGAAAATACGATCTTGGAGCAAAGATTTAAAGATCACCAAGCAAATTCAGGTCGGACGTTCGGAGATTTCTCAACTTCTCAGTCGCAAGCTCAGGCTTTACATTTTGGAACAGTTGGAAACCAGAACCAAACTAAGTTTGGATGCGAAGCATCAACAACGTCATCGCTTGGCCAAGCATCTCAACAGTGTACTGATTCTGGACAATCTGTGACAGGATTTATGGATCTCTTCGGCGGAATTACAGGTCTTTTGGGTGGCCTTAGTGACGTGATCTTTACAGACAACCCTTTAAAAATGTTCAGGCCTTTATGCTGTTTCGAAGCATCTCTGGATACCTGTGCAAGCAAAGAAGAAGGACATAATGTTGGAGCAAATTAGAGATTTGTTAATTCTAAAGTTAAATCATTTAAAGAAATATTAAAAATTTATAATAAAAGATTTTGAAGGCTTAGCTAACGATAATGAATGAATGATTATTGATCTTCTGAACGATTGTTTAAACGTACATTATGTCTGTTGAGAAATTGTTTAAGAACTGATTTCAAGATTAGTTAATGGCTGCAATTGATCAAAATTGGTCACGGGTCGCTTCGGCATTGTGTTCTCGATTTCATTTGGCAGTTCATGTCCTGCTTTTATGATAGAATATTTGGCGACAGATGTATTACAAATGATTTCTGCGAAATCCAACATTTCTGTTTGATGATAAGAAAAGCTGAAGTTTTTGTTATTTAAATTAATTTTATTATACTCTAAAATTAGATCCGGGTCATCAAGAACTGCTGAGACACAGTCGCTAAGCTATAAATTGCGACTTAAATAATTTAACCGGGAAAACCTGTTTTCTCTCAACACTAAATAAAACAGTCTATATGCTTTTTTCACATAACAAGGAAGATTGTAACATTTGTATTAGTATTCTGTTATATCTCGAGTTGATTTCTTGGGTTCATTATATACCAACATCTCTCGTATAAGCAACAGATTTCTAAAAATAAACCCTGCTCCACGTAATATCACCAACCTTTCTAATTTTAAAATGCATTTATGAAGGCATTAAAACACATCAATTTTCCCTTACGACGATCCTCTTTTTTCATATCGGTTCCAAGTTGTACTGGTTTTGTGTTTCAATAAAAAATTTAAAAAAATGGAAAAAACCAGAAGTTTCAAGTTTACTATAACAGGAAAAACATTTTCGTAAATTAGTATTTATTGTTTTATTGAAATATTTATTAAATTCAAGAGCAAAGAACAATTACGTCTTCTACATGTCATTCAGAAATTCCAAGCAAATTGTCATAATCTCGTCTTAATCTTGAATTTTACAATATCTGAATCTTGCAATTTTCTATGGAAGAAACTTCGAATTTGTCGATATATTCCTAAAAAAAAGTCGTTAAGAGCACGTGTTCCATAGATGATATTAATAAACATTTAAAATATTTTCAATTAATTGAAAAAAAACAATGATGGTAAAATATAAAATATGCTAATTGTTCGGACGATAATTACTCCTAGCTGTAATCGGAACTTAATATTATTAAGGTAATTTTAAAGATTGCCATGATTACTTTTTGCACCATTCAACCATTAAACAAAGTGAATACAGTGTATATACTCTATATCATTTTTTGCAAGAATGGCGAGTTGTAGATGAATTGCTGTCTTCTCCACATGCTGTTCGCAATGAATCAACTCATGCGGAGGATCTTCCGATTAAAAGCAATAATGCGCATGGTATAAATTTTTAAATTGCATTTAACATTCATTTTGTTATAATATTATATAAACATTTTTACAAAAACTCACGCCAATCGTATTTTTAACAATTTTATGCTCTTTATGGTAAAGGTTACTAAGCAATAGAAATTTCAGGTAACACTTTCCAATGAATTTACTTGAATTCTTTTCAATATGTTCCAGCATAAAGTTTAGCATTTGTTTATAAGACAGCTGAAATATTAGATTCATGAAATAATAATTTTTATTAAAAATTCAAAATTACTCATATTTGTTATAGTTATACTTCGTTATAATTAAGAATTAACTTAATTAAGAATACGAAATTGTTAAAACTAACCAAAGACAACTCCTGAAAAATACAATGGCTCTCTCTATCCTGAAATCCAATTTTGAAATTTTGACAATCATTTGGAATGTTTAGCATAACCAAAACTAAACTACCTCTTTATAAAAAGAAAGGTTTACGGTGAGATTTACAAATTTTCTGCAAAACATTTTCAAAACTTAAAACTAATTCTGAATCACAAAATTTGACAGACCGATAGCATTAATGGAATAAACTTTCATTTACTTAACAAATTCTGTACTCCACTTGTAACCATGTATGTGACCGCTGTTCATAATTTCCCTGCAGATCAAAATTAATCTCTTGCATAAGAAAAGACTATTTGATACTACATTAATTAAATTAATAACAAAAATAGTGTGTAAGCTTTAGAAAGTCATGCGATAAGATTTAAAAGGCTACGATGCCGCACCGACGCGAATGTTTCAAGCCAATCGATAAAGTGCTCCCGGTAAAATGCCCAGGAGGTCGGCAGACGATATTGTCATTCCGCTTTGGTGCATTTAAATGAAAGCATGTAATAATGCAAGTAAATAATCTAGTAGTATTAATTAAAAAAAAGACTTGTTGATATACTTACCAGGCCGTGTCAAAATGATTCTTTCTATGAATACCCAAGCATTTTTGGATTAGGATCAAGATAAACTAAAAATGAAATTTAAAAATAAAATGAAAACTTCCTAAAGATACTAAACTTTTAAGGTTCTCACATTTTCGGCTTTTTGAAATTCAATCCCACAGGGAATACACCATTTAAAATGCTGCCAAGCTTTTAGCAGACCGATATCTGATAACTTATCGCAACACATGAGATTTTCTAAACACGGCAATATCAGGCTTTTGTATGAGACCACCTACAAACGCAACAATATATTATTATTTGATTGTGACTTGGAATGAAATAAAGTATTAATTACACAATGAACTGTTTTGGCAAATTTCTCAATTTCAGCCACAACTTCATCTTCAACATCATAAGTGCAAACAAAGCCAAAATATTTTAAATATTCTGTTTCTATTGTGAAATTTCTGCAAAATATTTAATGATATACCAAATTTATTTCAATACAATAATAAAAGGTTGAGGATACAAAATGAACATGATAATTATTATTTAACTAGAGGATCTTTTAATGAATTAGCTTGTAAAGGTCTGAGGTTATACCGGACGAGTTATTATAAGTTTATATTCTATTTTGAACAGAAACAAATTAATGAGCTCTTACGATGACATAAAAAACGACAATATCGTTAAATGAAATTGCACTAACTCTCGGTATGCATCCAAAATGCAGTTGCAGTATTCTAGACGTGGAAAACATTTTAGTGATAATCTCCAATCTTTGATTTGATCATACTTAAGATATGAATATGTTTCCCAATCCAAGATGTTTAGCGACCTGCAATATTATGATCAAGGATATTTCATTAAGATACAAATAAGATAAAACAATTCAAAACTATGTCAATTAAATGGCGATCTAAATTCATTTCTCCACCAACCTCAGATTTTTTAGGTGTCCAAAATAGTTGAATAAATAACGAAGGTCGATTGGTTTTCTAAGAGTGAGACTTTTCAAATTGCGCAGGTGTTTGAATGAATCAATGAAGAAATTCCAGTGAGACGTATTGATTGGACGAATGAAGGAATTCAGTTCCAACCGTTTGAATCTCAGATCTTCCCATCGAACTTTACCGAGATAATTTGTTTCTAGGGTTTCCAAGGATTCCGAACAAGAGGAAAAATCAATATAAATCATCTCCTCAATACATTGGATATCAAAGTCTATTAATAGTTTCTTCAGTGCTGAGAATTTCATTGGTGAGTCGTAATGTTCAAATTGGAAGTCCTCGCTGCATAAATCAAACATTTATACAATTACAGCGTTGTTTAGTTTTAGAAATGTCAACAGCAAATAGAGTAACTAACTAGTCCCTTGATGTACTAATTGGATAAAAACCGATTTTTAGAATTTCAAATGTTGCAGAATATTTTCTTAACAGTCGAATTAACTCAGGTTCCATTAAAGGTACTCGGAAAGAAAATTGCTTCAGAGGCAAATGACTTTCTTGAACTTTCAGCAAATCGCTAACTTTGCAGTAACCATGAAAAAGGTCAACGTTGACCCAATTTAGAGCATCTCTGAAGGCTAGGCAAGGTCTGAGAAATTTCATCGGAATTGGCCAACCTATTTCATTTCCTTTTAATTGTATGTCCTCAAACAAATGAGGTGCTAAGACAATGTCTTCTTTAAATACTGTCAAAGGAGTTCAAGATAACTATTTATTTTCAAGATAATTCTACGCTAACGTTATCGTTTATTATTATTATTATTTTTTGACTTTATTAATTATTATTATTAAGACTTAACGGTTTGGAAACTTTGCTCATAATTTTAATTAATATCTCCTGTGTAAATATTCAAAGCAATATCATACCGTATCCTTGAACTTGGTCAGTGTCCAGGAAACATTTATCAAAATTTGTTACTGCTGCTTTCAGAAGGGTATCTCTCAGACTTGGTAACTTCACACTTGAAGATTTGTCTACGAATGTTTTGATATTAATAATCATAGCGTGAACAATTTGCATTAAAGCTTAATAAACGCATGTCTGTGGACTTACCCATAATTTATATATAAAGTAATAAACTATCAGGTCCTTTAATATCTTTATTAATTCTGCAAATTTCTTGTTTAAAGTTGAACTTCGGAGACAGCCTATTTCAAAGATGTTAAACCACAGTACTTGTAGACAAACTCATTTTTAAGAAGTTTTAAGTAGTCACAACATAAATTTTTGTCATAAAACTTCTTATAATTGTATTATTTATAAATTTATTAATACTAAATCTTCGTCGATAGCGTTAAGTCATTGAAAGAATTTTTAAAAATTAAAAAAAAAGATAGATTTATTTTGCCTTATATTTTAAAAATAAAAACATGCACGGCCATGATCCTCTTAAATCCGCTAAAAATAGCTACAAAGAATAATGAATATTCATAGAGTCTTGATATCTTTGATTAATCTATAAAACTCACTCAATAATTGAAATGGAATTGCATGTGTCACCATGCAATAGATTTTTTTAAAATGCTTTTAAATTAATTTTTTGTTTATATGCTTTTAAATAAATCTAACGCAATTAGGAGAAGTAACCATGATTAAATTAATTTATAAGTTTATTCTTAGAGATGTCATGATACATGGAAAGGGAATATCTGTCAATATTTAGAAAGCATTAAAAAGAAAAACAATTTGTCAAAATTAAAATATTCAATAACATTGCAGTTTATTGATAGTGATTTAAGAAGAATAATATCTATCACGTTCTTCACCCGAAGCCCGTAACAGATAGTACCGCTGCCACCACCAGCCAAGTTCTTCACCAGAAACAAGGAATTAGAACTAAAGCTTTATTTACACGATAACAACCGCAATAACCGTCATCAAAAAACTCTCATCAAGCCCATATTTGTACACGTTATATCTGATTTGCAATTTTAATAAAACCTACTAAAATATCAGCCAATCGAAATTTCGAAATTCACAAAAAAAAAAAAAGGTCAATACACGCCTACCAGTTGTCCTAAAAACAATAATCATTATTTTCAATTACCTCCGCCTGGAGTTTAAGAATAACCAGCTTAAACAAATAATATGAAATCTAATGAAATGCATTCTCGAGCCACAAATTACCCTATTAATATCAAATTTAGGAGACATGTCTGATGGTCTCAGAGACCCAGCCATGACAACGTCTGTGTGATATTATGTGTGATTTCTATGAAAAATACCGCCGCAATTAATAATACCTGATAACTGATTATCGGATTCCTGATATTTCCGTGTGGCTGGTATCCGGCCAGCGTATTTACAAACCCGTGTCTAGAACGACGCTGGGTTGATTAATATTTATGTATTAGCTAATTTAGGTGCTTGTGTTTTCGTTAGTTTCAAGAGCGTTTCATTTCAGTTCTATTGAAAGTTGTTAAAAGTTGATATTTTTATTTCTGGATTTTTTTATAGGTTCTAACGAATTGCATCGTTCACTGTGGGGTAGTATAAGTGTATTTTTTGAATATATTTCTTTATTTCTTAACTTCTCTCATTAAATAATTTTTCCATGAATTATTTCAATATCGTGTTTCTCTAGTTTATAATTCATCTTGTACAATGCTTTTTTCCAAGACAAAAAGATGCCGGAACTCATACATTATGTATGATTAAATAAGAAATGACTCTTAAATTAGCCCAACAAACACTAAGTTATTAAATATTGAATTTCAATCACAAACGTTGCAACCAAGCTTTTTTCCCCGAATGCAAAGCCAATCATTTTTTCAACAGAAATCTCGTTTTTGCTTTATATACAGAGTATACTACCGCAGCTTGGCCACTCCAAATCATCTCAGTTATGCAACGGACTATAATCAAATAAATAAATAAATAGCATCTTGGCCAGTAGTTGCCCGAGTTCGCCTCTGCACAAGTAACTTCTGATGCCGTCGTATTAACTTCTTCTGTGAACGGTTTAACTTTTTTCGTTACCGGAGTATCCGCTCTAAAAGAAAAAAAATCTGGATATTTTTTCATTTTTTATATTGCGTCGTCTCTTTATAATAATCTTTATTGAAAAGCTCAAAAACATGTAATAAGTTTCTTTGCCATATACAAGCAGAAACATGAACCATAGATAACTATAATTAAATTAATGATATATTTGTGGTACGCAAATCTGAATTTGACTAATATTATTAACGGGGATTATAGCACATTGATCATACAGTCAGTTACAACATGGATAGCCATAAATTAATATTATTAAATTAATTTAAATTCAAAATTCATAAAATTCTGGTGAAAATGGTACCGGCAGAAAAAAAAGCACTGATCTTACTTGTAAGATGTTTTTATGACGCATAGGCTAAAATGTTAAAGCACGGTATTTTATTCGTTACTAATTCCATAAAATTTAACTTATTTTAAATGATAAATTTATATAATATATTTAATAATGTAGTGTAGTATAATAATTTGTATAGTATATATTATTATAAAATAAATTTTAAAATTACTATTACATTTTGGCAAAGTTTTAGTCTTGTAATTAAATTTAACAAACTGAATGGTGACTGAATTCACTTGATCTTTTTTGGTTCCATTGGTGGCTGATACGGTTGATCGAATCAATTGCAAGCTGCCAAGTTACGAAATATAGGTAAAACAAATACTTTAATGCTCGATAAAAAAATGTTTAGCTACACGTTGAATCGTAATTAATAGAGCGCTATAACCCCCTCGTCTGAAACAAAGTATGATAATGAAAATGGTTTAGTCTAACAAAGCATTTATTGGATAATTCTGAATACTTTTATTTTGCTCGACATTGTTTTACCTAAATCTGAAATAGCAGGAACTAGCTTCATATGAAGTTCTTTCATACTGATTTCAGAGCTGTTTAGGAATATTTAAATTGTTATAAATCTCTAATGATACGCGAGGAAATGGCAGGGGAAAATAAGTTTCATACTTAAATCTCCATAGTTTTAAAAAATTTTTCACCTTCTTTAGGAAATTAAATTTATTCATTTAATATTTCGGCCATCTATTCCTGCCTATTTGTTCTAAATGGATTCAGTCCAATATTCATTGAATTTCTGGAAATCAATCTATTCAACAAAAAAGCTTTATTTTGAGGAATTTGCTAAATTGTGCAATTATTATTGCTTGGTTGTTGGCAACAAGTCGGACATAAATCAGCTATAGGTTTGGCCTAACTAAAATGTTGTAATAGAATTATGATGCTTCTAAACTTTTACAGCAATTGTTTTTGCATGAAAATTCTCAATCATGTTTTCGTAGGCCATGGCTTGTTTTGGCCTGTCAAGGAATGACAAACAGCATTCACTGAAGAGAATGAACAAAAGATAAAAAGCATGGAATGGAAGGTAAGCCTGAACCATCTTAATGGAGGAATTTTCTCCAACCTAGGCAGTTTCCTCAAAGTGAGAAGTCATCTTTTAATATTCTCATGTCAAAGATGTGAAGCTCTCTAAGCTACACAAAAAGTTCTAATTTTCTCAAATTCATGTCAAATAGTGACATTAATGAGCTGAATTTGATGCCAGGAATTGACAACCTGTTTTTTGTGACTTCCACAGTTTGTTGCTTTTAATCTAAGTTCACAAATTTAGACCTTTGCAAATAGCTAAATTTATGGGTTCAAGAAAGTTGAAAGAATTGGGCTCATAAAGTGCCCAGACATGTGTGAACAAGTGATGTTTAAGCTTACCTTGTGCTGATTACATTGCCTGATTCACTGTTCACTTGTTGAGACTGACATAATATTTAAGTTTATTTAACACCTTAATCTAATTTGAAACCCTGACTTTGTTGAAGAGTTCGGAGTTGTGTTATTTAAGATGTTTCTAAAGAAATCGTGAAATATCTATCAAAACTCTTCCTCAAAAATAATATCAAATTGAATTTAGGCAGTTGTGGAACCTCTAACATTACGATATCAACTAAATAGGTTGCTAGAATTAATCCAATTACGAATAAAATTAAAGACTATGAAAACACTTGTAAAATGTTTCATTGTGACATATTAACGCTTCTCGCATACTTCAACCTAAATTAAACCTAAATGATTTAAAGCTGAAATTTTGACTCAAAACTGAAAAATGAATTCTCAATTCCATTGATATTTATAGGCCTCTGCTGAATAAAATGTTAAAGTTACAATTAGATTCTTAAGGAACAGATTTTTAATAACATATATGCATTTTGTTGGGTAATAAAACTACGCAGCGAATTCACATCAACTATTTGAATATTTTACATTTTGTTTAAATGATCATGAAAATTGAAATAACTGCTTTAAAATTATTTAAAACACAGCAAATTTATTGGTTAAAACATGCCTCTCCATCCCTTCTGAAGAACTAATGTCTACAGATGGAAGTTCATTCTCGCCTCCAAATGGTTGGCTAGGCATCTATAAAATATTTTGGGAGTGACTGATTTGGATGTATATACAGTCCATGTATTGGAATCCTGATGGAAAACTGTTGTGTCCGCATAACTATCTGCGGGCTATTTTTAGTTGTTCCTTGTCCCAGTTTTTGTTTATGGTTTCGAGTCGAGTTTCAAGCGCGTTTCATTGCAGTTCTATTAAAAGTTATATAAGTTCATATTATTTCTGGATTTGCTTGCTGGTGTTAGGAAAATACTTTTACGATAAACGGGCTAAATATTTAGAATTATGGCATTCAGAAGATCAATTGAATTGTGTGCTCCGATCGAATATGCAAATAATTTAACTATTAAAAAATAGTAACATTAAACGAGGACCACGAGATTAACTGTGGGAGTGTTGGATGCGATTGCTGGAACTCAACATAGCTAGAGGAAGTACACCAACAAAAATCAACCAACTATAATCAATGATAATTGTGAAAAGCAAAGGTCATGTGAATATATAGGATATTAAATATTCAGCTGCCCATCATTAGCAGCTAGGTCAGAATGTTGCGGAACCCCTTTGGTCAGTGCTACTTTCTGTCGATTTGTTTCAGCTTATCGGGTTTCATTTTAGGAGATTGATGATGAGTAGGAGAAAAGCGTTTTCTAAATGCTCACGAGATAAGTTTAATAAAAACTACAAATTCGATTTATTTTCTACTGATGCTGATGAACCATCATTTAAGAAATGGTCTTTAGCCATAAGGTTGCGGATAACATCAATACAACATTATTAGTTCGCGACCTTATTTCTTATCCAAACCTCGTGATTATCAAGATTTGATCTCAAAACAATTAATTTCGGAAGGTTTAACCATCCAACGTCAATCTAGGTAGATGCAGTCATTTCTATAGCGTAGCATGAGATAAACAAGTATAGATTAACAAAAACGAAACAATTAGCTACGTAAACAAATCACATAGAAACCAGTGGTTACAATTAAAGGTTCAAAGGAAGGACTTTGTTGAGGTTCTTTTTTTCAAGATTGTCGCAATTTTTCGCAATGAGACTGACTGACCTAGCCCGGTCAGCGCAACAAGATGACTGCTTTTTAAAAGTGGTAGCGATCTTAGCATCTTAAAGTAGAATAAGTAAAAATTTTAAAATTATTTATGACATTAGTAAATGGAGAATGCAGGTACGAAAAAAACTTGTATTGCAAAAGACGATATTGGTAAATGAATAAATATACTCCAGGTGATATAATTGTCAGTTTTAATTATTGTTTTTAAAAATGGTGATATGATTGTATGTTATTTTAATTTTGAAGTAAGCCTCAACGTTTCTAGAAGCTTTGATGTTTAAGTTTACAAATAGGCGCCGGTTTAAAATTAGCAAAAGTCGGAAATGGCCGACAAATGGTATTATCCTTTATGTAAATTATTCCCAAATCATTTAGAGGTTTCTCAGCTTGGACGATGCATGTCAAAGCTGAGAAGGTTTGATTTCACGTGTTTCATTCAGTTTAAAACAACGTTCGTTATTTTAATTCATTTTAACGTTTTCAGAGGCGCAAAAGATTGCGTTGTTGTGCATAAACGCTAAACTTTACCAGATTGCTTGACGGAACTGGGACAAGTTGACAACCGCTTATATGATTTATTGGCTGGTAACCGAGATGTTGTGGAGAGCTGCAGAGGTAGATTTTGAAAAATTAGATTTACTAAGAATTTAGGAATTAAGTATTATTTGCTTTTCAGCTGGACATGAGGACCAGCTAATTATTGTGTTTGAAGAGCTGGAAATGGTACTCACTTCATCTAAGGCGACACTCCCAATAAAAGGGGCAAAATTGGCCTTAAACCGTCAGAAGGACGTGGTTATTACAAGATATATAATTTGTATGCAATGTAATTGAGTTGAAAGCTTTAATTTTTAAAATTGCAGCTGAAAACTCTCTCAGAGGAGTTGAACTGCCTCCTGTCAGACTTCAAGCAGCTGATGGTACTGGCCGCAGATGAAGACGGTCTGAAAATTTGGTTGGTGAACGAAGTCTACTCAAGACTGGAAAAGGAAATAAGTCTTCGAGGCCAGTCAGGTAAGGAGCACTAATTTTAAGTAAAAGTTGATAAAATTTGCATTGTTTTTTTTGGTGATTAAGAATAAATACTATTACAGAAGCCACCAAAAACGCGACACTTCAAAAAGCAGTGAAAGGTGCTCCGAAAGTAAAGTGGGTCTGCTTGTTAGATCAACACAGCGGTTGGATCAGTGAGAAGTTGGAAGAGGTATTAAAATCTGGATTTTGTTGTTGACTGATGTCTAATCAGCATCCATGTTTTGCATATTTGTTACACAAATTAGGAGCAATGAGATGTTTCTTTGTAGTGGAACATGGATTACAAATCTCATGTTGTAGCAGAGGCAACCATTAATTCTTTGGAAAAGGTCATACCCCTGAATGATGAGTTCCTAAAGTACAAAATTTATTGGGAAATCAAAATTCTGAGTAAGACTTCAAAATATTTTTTAAAGCTTTATAACATATTAACATTTTACATCTGGCTTATTGATACACTGAATTTTTTGTTAGCATAACTTTCAAATTACTTGAATGCATAAATATGTTATATTTTCTGTTGAATAACTTAACAGGAGGCTACTTTAGATGTCTGGAAAAAGGCAAAGGAACAAAAGGCAAAGGAACTGCAGGGAAAGGTTGCACAGAAACAACAACAGCGCTCATCCACAAATGGGTCAAGGCTTGGATCGTTTCTGAAAACAACTCCTGCATTGTATATCAGCTTGAACAAGGAGAATGTGAGATTATGTTTTAATGCGCATCAACATTACGACCAAAACATGTTGCATTGTTTGTATTATAATTGTTTGCACTGATTTGCAGCAAAACCTGAGGTTGTCACCAGGTTCAATCAGGATCTCCCAGTAGAAGTTAGCTAGTTCACATTTTAATTTGATGAGCTTTTTTGAATTTGATAATCATTATAATACGTTATTGAATGTTTAGTTATGTTGTAAATGTAATCATTTCTCCAGTACAATGGTTACGACATCAAGAAGAGGACTCCAATGTTGCAGTGGCTAAAGACACGAGAAGAGCCCGTCATCCTGGTGTCCAGCATCACGGAACAAGGACAGAAGCTGGAAACGCTTTGCGAAGGAATCGGAGGTGAATTTCATAAAGTTTTCAGATTTGCATCACATTGACGTCTAATTGGAATTGCTTTAGTCATGATTTGGTCACAATGCTTACCTTCGTTGCATTTGTTTTCAGTGGTCGAGGTGGCCCCATATTTCTTCACTTGAGAACACTTCGTGCTTCCAGCAAGAAGATTGTGTTGGAATGATTTCTTGCAGCCTGAGTTTAAGTTTCCAATTTTTTACTTGCACATTGATCTATTCGATATTCTGGCTGTCTGCTTAAGGGATTTATTCTTATAATAATATACTTATAATCCCTTCTCGGAAACTCATCCAAGTCGTCATGGCAATTATGTCGATCGCCACTATTGTGTTAATCGAATATCGTTAGTTGACATAATCATCAACTGACACTGTCGTGTCACTTGTTTATAATTTAATCTTGTTATTATTATTGCTAGTCAGCAATTAATTTGAGGCAGCCGAGTATCGGTGGATGTTGTTTTTTGATGTCACCGCAATACTCTGTCGTGTGCTCTCATTCCATTACTCTCGTTCATTCGTACACTCTCAAGTGTACTTGATATCCTGCAATGAAACATCTCTTCTTTACTAGAGCTTTTTTTTAGATCATGTTTAATCTCTCTTCTTCGTCATGTCATGTCATGGCGATCGTGTGAAGTGACGGCCGTTCTATATGTTTGGTTGTTATTATTAATCATGCTGAATCGTTTTAAGGTTTTGTTGTCACAAGTATTCCATCAATTCCATCAATGTCATTCCAGAATGAATAAAAAGTGCACTTAATAATCTCTTGCTACTTAACATATATTCTTTACTAGAGTTGTTTCAGATCGAGTTTAATATCTCTCTGTTGTCGGGGCGACCATGCCAAGTCATGCTCATCATATCAGGGTGTTTGGTTGTTGTTGTTGTTGTTGTTGTTATTATTATTATTATTAATCCGAATAATTATGATGAATTGTTTCGAGGTTTTGCCATCGCAAGTATTCCACACAAGGTAGCAACTTTCTCATCAGTATTATTTCTGAGCTTATTATGTTCCATCTGCTATTTTGTCGTTATGCTAACATTCCATGACCTCTTGCGACGTGACATCTGCGCTTTGCTAGAATTGTTTTTTGTTTACGGTGAATCTAATGCATTTTTGTTGTACTCAGGTGATATTCGAGTAGCATTACAAATACTTTTTTTTTGCAGAACTTGAACGTGATGCATTCTGTTCAATACTAGTCATAAATAACTGTTGTGTTTCTTGAGTTCTAAAAATTTAGTGGGTTTTCTGAAGGTAACGTGGGCCAGGTAAAAAGATTGGAGATGTTTTATTTCGACGATTCAATGGTTAGCACATTTTAGTCACTGGAGCTAATCACTGTCAATCAAATCAGCAGGCAGGTTTTTATGAGTGTCAGACTCTACATCAGGGGTCTCAAACACGCGGCCCGCGGGCCGCATGCGGCCCACAAAGGCATTTCATGCGGCCCGCGACGAATACATATTAATAAAAATTTACATTACATTTTTCAATTGTTCTATTGTCGGTGTTTGAACTTTTGCAAAAGCGCCATCTTAACCAGGAGAAAATCTTACCTACTTATTTATTCGTAGTCCTTCGAGAGTCACAAGAAAGATTTCCAAGGTTACTCTCTGCTACTGCAAGAATTCTTGCAATGTTTGGCAGTACATATGCATGTGAACAATTTTTCTCATCCATGAAAGTTAACAAGTCTGTACTGAGGTCACAGCTCACTAATGAACATTTGCAAGCAACACTGAGATTGGTTTCTTTTCACAAAATCAAGCCTAATATTGATGCCCTTGTTGACGCAAAACGCTGCCAGGTCAGCAGTCAGTACAGAAAGTGACTGAAACCTAAGTTAACCAAATACAAATACGCCAAAAACGATACATAAATTGACTACATTACATTTGTAATAAATGGATTTTAGAAAGTTTGTAAAGCGTTCTTATTACGTTGTCTTGTTTATTGACTTTTTATCATTTTAAACAAGTTCTGGCTATGCGGCCCTCGAGGAACTTTAGAAGTCATCACTTGGCCCGCGGAGCAATTTGAGTTTGAGACCCCTGCTCTACATGATGCCTCTTTTTTGTGACAGCAACAATTCCGTAAATAAATTAAGAGTCTTTGTATTCCACTCATTCAGAACTCATTACTAAGTTGGAGCATACGGAATGAAATTGTATTACCAAAAATAAGTAAAGAATCGTTTTCAATGATCCAGAGATCGAAGATATATTTCAGATTTTAAATGTGTAGGCCTATTGGTCGAGGCTAGCAAAATGATTGTGCAAGAATTATTAATTCTACACTTAATTTCTATTGACTGACTGAGACCATGAGTTTGATAAAAATAAAAAACATGGTCAGCAAATGGATTTTCAATTCTGTTACAAAGTAACAAGTAATGGGTTGTAATTTCTTGATCATTTTTGAAAGCCATTCACTCATTAAAACTTGTACATCGTGTTTTAAGAAATACACAGCCATAAAGTCGTTCGTGACAAAATTGAAATTGAAAAAAACATAAGATTCGGCGCCTAGTTACAAAAGTAAGAAGCGTGCAGTAAACTTGAGCTGACGACGGCCGAACGAAGTGGCTCTCGATGTTCGACCATTTCAGGGTACGCTAACAACAATCTATCGGACTAGTAATAATAATTACTTCAGTGAAATCAATCAAATTTAGGGCGAACGAAATTCAAAAGTTGTATTGTCGGAACAAGCTGTACGGAATACATTCGGTCGACTACTGATAGTGGAAGCCAGAGTTCGCCAGAGAACACAGATATTCCGAACACGGAGCTTGCGACTGTGGCTGCACCAGCTGCATGTCGCCGACGACGGTCGGCTGCTTTGGCTTAAGCAGTGATTCGCTGGGATTCTTCTGGCGCCCAGAAATCAGCATCAGCTGGTGGTACTGATAGGCCGAATGTGAGGACTTTTGACTGCCAAAGAGATCCAAGTCTTCGAGAACCGTTTCCTTCGACTGACAATGAGTCGCTTTGACGGCATCTCTGATCACCATCGGAGTGGAAGGGTTCTTGACCTCTTCAACTCTCTGAGGATGGGTACTGTCAGTCAGGAGGGCAGCTGTTTCTCTGTGGCTGCAACAACGGCAATCCACCATGTCGCCTGGATGTTGATTGTTATGGCAGCGTTGGTAATACGGCTGTCCGGGATGTTGTTGCAGGGGAATGGAACTTTGATCTTGATAGAAGCAAACCGTATCTCGATGTTCGTCTGAGCTGTTCAGTCGCGATCGCGACTGCTGTTGCTGCTGTGGCAATTGTCGCTGTGGCGGTTGCTGCGGTTTCACCAATAAACGCCTGTGCCTTTATAAATTAGTATTGACTATTATTACTAGCGTACATTTTTAACATCTCACCATGCCACTTTTCACATAAAAAATATCGATGATTAACAAAATGGACAACATTTTAATTCCGCTTTGCGTATTAGGGTAGTTTATGGATTTCAGCGTTTAATACCAAATTTTTTTTAAATTCTTGCTAACTTTCACTGAAAAGTTTAAAATATCTTCTCCCTCGTTATGTTAAGAAACTTTTGCAAGAATCAGCAACTTATTGAGTTCGTCAGGTGTCAAGTGGTAAAGTTGTGAAATTCTAGCAATACACAGATAACCTCCGATGGGTCAATTGCAACCTTAAACAGGGCGAACGTATAATCGAACGATAACTGGTCATAACAGATGGTAGGGACGATATCAATCGGTGGATGGTAATGTCCATTTCCACCGTTTCGATAACATCGGCTCTTAATAATTTTCCAATCAACTTCGTTATCATCATCGTCGTCGTCGTCGTCCTCATCGGCAGCGGCATATGCGTTAGCATTGTTTATAGATGTCATAAAGCTGTCTTCTTTTTTGTCCAGCGCCTCAGAACAATGCGTGTGAGTGCGTGCAGATGCTGCGGGATTGAAAAAAAAAGAGAGAAAGGAGTGC
>JAJTWR010000266.1:1330000-1335000 GCA_021613335.1 Whitmania pigra
CTCAGAATAGGAGAAAGAGAATCGTCTTTCATTTAATCCTTTTTTTTATTTCTTTCACTCCTCTCATCGTCATTTTTCTTCTATGGACCTTATTATCCACAACTGGACTGGAATGCCATTGGCTCGATGTACGTGCGCGTTATATTCGGAAGGTCTGAAGCAGGGAGCGGATTGCTGGATTAAGTAGATGATAAATAACGAATTAATTAAGTAACTAACTGATAAACTAAAATTTAAACAGCACTACTGAAATATAAAATTTATATTTAAATTTTATTTTATTCGTCTAAAATCATCTAAAGTTCATTGTTCCGCCGGAACAGACTGTCTAACGCAAGGGCGGGTCGAGAATTTTAAATAACATTTTCAAGCGTCGAAATCAAAAATCATTTTCCAAGCATTTGCAAGCGTTGAATGAAATGATTTTCAGTTATTTGAGAACTTAAAGAAGTTAAAAATCTTTTGAAAGGGAAATATTGCTTTTCATTTGTATGCGACGAAGAAAATGCTTGCAAAACATAATTTCATTATCGTCACTCAGCTTAATTTCTATTATCGATATTTTCTTTTCGAGCGAAGAAAAATTATTAAATTATTATTATTATTATTATTATTGTTTTTGTTGTTGTTGTTGTTTTTTGTCGAATTTAATTTCGAGAAATTACAAAAAAGTATTTGATCGGCAATTGAAAGACAATTTCAAACCGGAATTGATGACAAAAAAAAGTTTTAGAAAATAAGGAAAAATTATTAATAATTTGTACTGCGCATCAAGAATTGCTTCATCGTCGTCGTCGCCGCCCTCATTAAGATTTTCAGACCATGCCATGAGTTAAATTGATTCTATTTGATCTAAATGATCTATTTGTTATTATTACTTGAAGATAATTAGATGAATACATAGAATCCGACAATTCAATAATAATCGACGGAAAATTATCGAATGGAATTTTCGATTTTAACATTTTTTGATTGACTGTTTTTTGATTGACTGTTTTTTGATTGACTGTTTTTTGATTGACTGCTTTCAAGAACCATCAATCCATTCAGTCCATAAATAGATCGATAAACGCAACCACACTGGCACTTACCACAGCGTTCGAAAAGGCTCGACCAAAGAATTGAAATATTGCCATTTTGCACTTTTTAGTCGAAGTTTTTGCAAAATCCTTTCTATCGGTCACAACCTCATCAATATTCCTCCTCAATTTTCCGTTCTTTCCATCAGTCGTAAATTTTTCCAGCGGCGTATCTGATAGCGCGAAGGAAGGAAGGAAGAGGCGCTGAATGCGTTAAAAACTGACGCCTCGGAGAAATGACTTTTGACTGTCTGGAGTGATGGAGCTAAGAAAGTGGTACTGGGATGGAACCAGCTGATGATGATGATGATGATGCTGATGCTGATGATGATTTTGTTGCTGTTGTTGTTGTTGTTGTTGATAATGATGATCACGATATTGATGGTGATGATGACGATGCTGATGCTTGAAGATGATCAATGCAGACGAAACTGAAAAACACTTCATTTGAGCGGGTGTTTCAGAGTAAATGTTCCATTAATTAAGCTTTTCATTGGGCCGGCACAGAAATGATTTTCAAAAGCGAAATAATTCAGCCTTGTGCAAGGATCGTCATCATTACCATCGCTCTTATAGTCAATGAAAGCCACATATTTGTTAATATTCCAGCTGAATACGTGATATATTTCAAGTTATTATTCTTAAGTTAATAACATATTCTTCGTCTTTGTTATCAATATTGTCATCGTCGTCGTCGTCGTCATCATCATTGTCATCATCATCATCATCAAAGTGAACACTCGATCTCAAATCCCCTTAGAAAACCATCAATCCTCATTCGTTCCATTTATTCATTAACTCATTCATTCGTTCATTCATTCATTCGTTCGTTGATATGAATATATTAATTACAACAATGAATAAATTATGACAATATATAATACTGATTAATAATAATTAACCAGTAATCAATAAGTAATTGATGAACAACTAACAACGGTTTGTAATAATTGACCACAAAAACGCCTCGATTCCAAACGAAGAGAAATGAAATTGAAACCTTTCCCAAGGGTGGTGTTTCGAAGCTTAGTAAGGATCCCTTTGGACATTCGATGCTCGATATTTCTCAGGGGGCTCTGCCCTGGGACTTAATTCATGGAGGGAGGCATTTGCCATCCCCACCCTCAACTCCCACTATTTATTATCTGACAGGAGATGGTTTTTTACAGGTTAGGTTAGCCATTTTCAGAAAAAGAAATCTATTGTCTACCCAACTTTTCCATAATTTAAACCACCATCATCATCATCATCATCATCATCACCGCCATAATTTTTTTTTGATGCTCAGTGTTTAAAAACTTAAACTTCTAAGTCTTCAAATCAGAGCATCAATCAGTAAATAATCAATAATTGCGCTTGAACACGCAGAACTGAAACTTTTTGAAATCGATGACAATAACCTTGAAAAGGTCAAAGTTCCAGGAGAAACTGGCGAAGTTTTACCCCCTCCGGATATATTATCCACAGTTGCTTCCGTCCATCTATTCTTCCAGCCACCCTTTCATTCTTTCATTCTTTCATTCATTCATTCATTCATTCATTCATTCATCCATCCGTCGTTCGTCCGTCCGTCCATTCTGTCCACATGGAGCCTTTATCTCGTGTCATCTTCATCTCAGTTGCGATCAAAGGGAGACCAATTTCGTAACCAACTACTTTGTTTTCTGCGTCATGAAGCTCCTTGTGATGTTGGCGGGAGTTATGTCCGTGATGATAACGACAATGATAATGGTGGCGCTGATGATGACGACGACGACGATGATGATAATGATAATTATGAGGATAACGTGAGGTGATGCTACAACAGGTGATAATGATGCTAATAATGCTGATGATGATATATTATAATTACTCATGATTATGATAATCACCATGGTAATGGTGATGATGGTGACGCAGATCAAGGTGATATCAGCGAAGGTGAAGTCCGAACAAATGGATGGGTGGATGAATGGATGGACGGATGAACGGATGGATAGATGGTCGGAAGTGTGAATGAATGAGGACAAAGAACAGAGAGAGCGAGTTCACCTTGATTAAATCTCACTGTTCGAGAGATATCCAAGATATATTATTGACTCCACGACATATCAACGCCATCAACAGCAACAACAGCAACGATGGTGGTACTGTTAATAATAATAATAATAATAATAATAATAATAATAATAATAATAATAATAATAATAATAATAATAATAATAATAATGATAATAATAATAATAATAATAATAATAATGATAATAATAATAATAATAATAATAATAATAATAATAATAATAATAATAATAATACTAATAATAATAATAATAATAATAATAATAATAATAATAAATAATAATATAATAATAATAATAATAATAATAATAATAATAATAATAATAATAATATAATAATAATATAATAATAATAATAATAATGATAATAATAATAATAATAATAATAATACTAATAATAATAATAATAATAAATAATAATAATAATAATAATAATAATAATATAATAATAATAATAATAAATAATAATAATAATAATAATAATAATAATAATAATAATAATAATACTAATAATAATAATAATTAATAATAATAACAATAATAATAATAATAATACTAATAATAATAACAAGCCAATCAGATCCTAATTAAACTTATTAGTCTCTTCCATCAGCATTTTTCAGGTTAACGTCTGCTGTCAAAAAAGACATCAATGAGGCAGTTAAGGCGCATGACGACACGGAAGCGTCATCCAATCGCATCAATAGACGCTGGAAACGATTGCCATGGAAACAGACCATCCTTTGTTCTGCTTACGAGTTATAAGCGGCCTGTCTCCCTTGGAACGTGGATGGTATTAAGGGTGATATTATGGGTGATATCGTGGGTGATATTGTGAGAGATATTATGGTGGAATGTGGGTAGATTGTGTGTGATATTGTGGGTGATATTGTGGGTGGATTGTGTGTGATATTTTGGGTGATATCGTGGGTGATATTGTGAGTGATATTGTGGTGGAGTGTGGGTAGATTGTGGGTGGATTGTGGGTGGATTATGGGTAGATTGTGGGTGGATTGTGGGTGATATTGTGGAATAAAATAAAGTATGGGGGAATTGTGAATGGATGGCTGGTTGGGTTGTGCCGAGTTTATATTGAATAAACTGAGGTGATTGATCGGAGTAATGAATTAGTGAATGAATTAGTGAGTTAATCAAGAAAGAGCCAGGTGTTTTGAAATTCGCGCCATTCGTAGAGGAAAGGTACAAATTCGTCTGTCATTCTCGACTTTCTTAACAAACCTCGTTAACGTCCCCTGCTCACTCGATCAATCAATCACAGTTAGTGACGTTGACGACGACGACGATGATGATTAATTAGCCTGACATCTAAAAGAAATGCATCATCAAACATCCAATTAATGTCCGTGCACACAGATATCGAGAAATACAACACCACCATCTATTCTCATATCACCATCATCCATAAGTCGTGATAACCAAATCTATCACTCCTACTCACTCCATCATCACTCCATCATCACTCCACCATCACTCCATCATCACTCCACCATCACTCCACCATCACTCCACCATCACTCCACCATCACTCCATCATCACTCCACCATCACTCCATCATCACTCCACCATCACTCCATCATCACTCCACCATCACTCCATCATCACTCCACCATCACTCCATCATCACTCCACCATCACTCCATCATCACTCCATCATCACTCCATCATCACTCCCCATAACTTGTTGTCGCTCCCTATAGTCTCCCTAACCGACCGACGACACCCAAACCCTCGACCAATCGTAACGGACAATGTTTGGCGGTCTGCCTCCTTGTACCCGGCAGTGACGTCAGTGATGACGTCATCGTCATTTTATAGGAATTTTCGACTCTATTCCAGTTTCTC
>JAJTWR010000266.1:1345000-1350000 GCA_021613335.1 Whitmania pigra
ATGGATGGATGGATGCATGGATGTACCCAGTGAAGAATTCTTTCACTCCATGAGCAGTGATGACGAAACAACGATTCAAAAACACAATTTATTATTTTAATTTAATTTAATTTATTTAATTTATTTTATTCATCTAAATTTCAATCATTCAACTCGCTTGTCGTCGACGGTGAAGTTTTGAATGAGAAATAATTGGAAAATAAATTGAATTAAAATCAATTTTAGAATCCATTAAAATATTCGATTTTGTTTGAAGAACAATAATTATTTCATTTGTTATCCAATGTCGTGACTTGCCTTATGATTCATGTCCGTCCTAAATTTTGAGACGACGATGACGACGACGATGATGGTGATGATGATGATTATGATGATTATGACGATGACGATGATGGTGATGGTGATGATGATGATTATGACGATGACGATGATGATGATGGTGATGATGACGATGAAGAAACAAAATAACAAAAAAGAAGAGAAGTTCAATCCATTCTCTACTCTTTCATTTCACGTCACCATCTCCAGAAAATAAATTCCCATTACTGACAAGCGCTTTCTTATACCACACGTGTGGTCATCATCATCACCACCACCTTACGTGGCTTCATCATCGTCATCGTCTTCGCCGACGTCGTCATCATCGTCGTCATCATCATCATCATCATCGCAAATTTACCACCAGAATTTTTTGTCTCCAACACCACCGACAACAAAATCATGGACGTATGGACGTTATCAAGTGGATCGTCATGGCAACCGGATGGAAGCATTGGCGTTGTTTATAACCATTCCACGCTGCCCCTGGAACCGGGAAATGCTCGTTCCAATCATCGAGGTTTTCATTCGCCCCAGTGGGGGAGATATGAATAGAATGGGTGAATTGGTGGATGGGTGGATAATGGGTGGATGGATAAATTGGTGGATGGGCGGATAATGGGTGGGTGGATGGATGAGAGTAGAGAATGGGTATGGGTAACATTAAATTCCCTCGGTAAAAATAATGGGAGATAAAAGAGAGGTCGAACGAGTTGCAATGACGATGAGTAGTCCAATGGCAAGGGTTCGCGTCGGCCACACCTGAGCGCCCCATGAATGATTGGACGGATGGGCGTGGCCACTCTTGTTTCCCAGACAGTGATTGGGCGCTGGAATTTTGAAGGAGGAGCTGCCGATGTTAACGATGATGTATTTGCCGCCTTTGGAGAATTTGTTTTGTAAACAACTGAATGATATTAATTGAATTAATTGCAAAAGTAAATTTAATTTAAAAAAAAAACAATAAATTTTAATTAGAATTTATTTACATTTAGATGATTTTATTCATTTATATTCACTTTTGTTATTTATTTAAGCAATCGATCAATCGCAATTCAAAAATTAAAATATAATTTTTATATATAATTTTTTAAACTTAATTCCAAATTTCAATTTAAATCATTTTCATTTAAAACCGAATCAATCTCCTCCAAACAATTTAAGGACATCAGTGGGCTGTCAGGTGCACGAGAGACTCTTAAATAACGATACGAAGGCAGCCATGCATGACGACACAAATGCAATCAAGATTAAAAAACCGCTCGTGCGGAAAATCTTCCATTTGCTGTGTTTTTTTTACAAACCTTCTTCAACATCTTCAAAGCGAGTGGATTGAATGAACTGATTGAAATGCATGATTGGCTGAATTGATTGTAATGCATGATTGAATGAATTGATTGAAACGAGTTATTGACTGAATTGATTGTAATGCGCGATTAAAAATGCATGATTGCGAGAATTAGTAGTTCGTTGGATAATCCAAAGAGTTAAAAATGTCGTAATTATAATCCGATATTTTAAAGAATAGAATTTATTTTACTAAAAGGAGAAAAAAAAGATTTTCGATGGATTTCCTCATCGTCAATCCTCACTCATTCAATCCTTCACTCATTTATTCCTTCAATATTTCATCCCTTCATTCTTTCAATCCACCAATCTTTCATTACTTCATCCTTGCAGTCCATCAATCCTTCATTATTTCACTTCCTCACTCCCTCACTCCCCGATTCACTCCTAGTTCCGTCACCGATCAAGACCAGCATTCCTCCCCAAGGTACAACTGTGTAAACGCAAACGGCCAATCAATTATCGATGATTTCTGTTTATCTGTTCGATTCAGTTGAGTGTTTAAATAGTTCTTGATCGATGGGGTTGCGATGTGGGTGAATTCGGAGTAAGAAGTGAGGGGTAGGTGTTGGGGAGATAAGAGCCGATGATTGGTCTTTGTGGAACAATTGAAGAAGATGTCAGGATGTTCATTGGATGATAATTATAATTATAATTATATTTAATATAATATATATATATTATTTATAATAATATAGTACATAATAATATAATATAATATTATAATTATATTTAATATAATGTATAATATATAATTATCATCATTATTATTGACTAATTATTAATAAAACATTAATCAGCTAATTAATAATCAATTAAATGAAATGTATTTCCTTACACGGATGACATGCGTTTATGACGTCATTCTACTGAGGGCTTAAAAGCATGGAAGGGATAACGACGATGACAGAATAGCGGGAGATTATCAATCCGCTCCTCTTAATTAACTCCGCTAATTAATTGCTTCCCTCATGAGAAGCCTTTCCTTCTCAATCACTCACTCCTTCACTAATTCACTCTTTCAATCACTCACTCCTTCACTAATTCAACCTTTCAATCACTCACTCCTTCACTAATTCACTCTTTCAATCATTCACTCCTTCAATCATTCAATCCTTCAATCATACACTCCTTCAATTCAATTCAATTTCAATCGTTTGTTCGTCTTCCCATTTCTCTAGGTCACCTTGCCATGATGATGATGATGATGATGATGATGAATTACGAAGAATCCAAACACTTGGCCATATATACTTGGTGAGTTTTGCAGTGGGTAAACAGGTAAAATTACTTAACTAAAACTATTTATTTATTTGTAATTAATTAATTAATCAATCCTTTGTTAAGCTATTTATTTTAAACACCGAGTGCACGCATTCCATTCACATCCATGTATGTGGATGATTAAATTGATTAAAACGTAAATGTAAACAATGTTTGTTAATATGTTTGTTGATACTTTTTAGAAATGAATTTCTCTCTCGAGTTCGTGTGAGTTTTCAATTTTTCAATTCGTACGTCGGCGAAAAAAAAAATATTTAAAAAAAAAAGCTCATTAATTTTAATTTTCGAAACAATTTGTTTTACCATAAATTACAAATTGTAAATCTGAAAAGTTTTCTTCTTCTTCGAGAGAAAACAATTCTTTCATTCATTCATCCACCCATTCGATCGCTCTCTTCAGCTTCAGGAGACTCTCATTGAAATTCAACGAAGCGAGACGCAAATGATGAGTTGCCCAAAAAATTGTTCGCACGCGCGCAGGGAAATTGAACTTTTAAGAACTTATTCAATTTGACAAGTGACTTCAAAAGAGAGAAACGGAGAAATGAAAGACGACAACAACAACAACAACAACAACAACCTAGCAACAGGCGTTGTTAATGTTCGTCATTCTCTGCTAAGACTTGAATGTGATTGTTGAATGTTGTTGTTGTTATTGAATGTTGTTGTTGTTGTTGTGTTGTTGTTGTTGTTGTTGTAATATGTGTCAACGATATGATGAACGTGTTACTTGGCTAAACTAACTAAATGGAAATGAAATAAAATGGAAATAATTAATATTATTAATCTTATTACTCCTTATTAAATGTTATTAGTAATATTTTAATTGAATGCAATCTTCCAGAAGCTTGTGATTTGTAATTTATATATTTCGTTTATTATTAAACATTTGTTGAATTAGTAGAAATAAAAAGATATTGAAAACGTCAGAGGCGTTATGATATAAGCACTCTGCAGGGAATCTTTTCACGGACGTATAAATTCATTCCTTTCAGGCCACTTGGACGGGATCATCTGGTGAGCGAGTGGAAAGAGATTGAGTGGATTTGTGAGTGAGTGGGTAGGTGAATGAGTGGATGGATGAGTGAGTGGGTAGGTGAGTGAATGGATTTGTGAGTGGGTAGGTGAGTGAGTAGATTTGTGAGTGGATGGATGAGTGGGTGGATGAGTGAGTGGATGCGTTAGCGGATAAACGGATGGCGAATTGGTCGGATGAATGGTTCGACAAAAAAAACATGAAAAATGAAGGACGAGTGAATGTAGAAGCGACAAGAGAATGAGATGGTGATAATGTAGGCTGCAATTTACGGAATTCCATCTCAAAAAAAAAAATGACGCGAAGAAAGTCGGATGGTGACGGATGGGAGACGGGGTTTGGATTGGTGGTGATTTGTCGACTTGTTATGGTAATGGCATCTTCAAAACCCACGGCCCTTTTACATCATCCCCTCAATTATCTGTCGTCATTATTTGAGCCACAGCCGACTTCAAACGCTGAGAGGCTGTGGTCCGCGGGACTCCCGATAACGTCGTCAACAAGGCAATCATCTCCTACGCATTTCGGCGACAATGACCGAGGCTTTTTCATTTGCTAAAAATGCCACTCTAGCGCCTAATCATTTCCAGGCTGCAGATGTTTGCTCCCCTTTTACACTTCACCGAGTTGGGGTTTTTTTTTCATTCCATCGATTGACAGAAAAAGAACTATATGGGTTTTGAATGACTGCTGGAAATTTGGCCCTTCCAAGACAAAAGGGGATGTGGAAAAGGTCGAGTAGTCGTCAGGCGGAGTGACCGGAAAATGAAAGAAGAATCTCCAGGGATGGCTGGATGCAGGAGATATTTTGGAACGAGAGGAAGGGAAGCGAATGACAGAAGCTGGTGACTGCTTTTAAATTCGAGTCGAAGTTGAAAAAAAAAAAAAAATTGGATTTTCTCAATTTCACTCTCCGACGTGCCTGAACACCTCCCACACTTCGCTGACACTGCTGCTGACAGAAAAACAACGCTTTGAAAATGTCGCCTTCATCCTCGGCCATCGTTCGTTCCCA
>JAJTWR010000266.1:1362500-1390000 GCA_021613335.1 Whitmania pigra
AATAATAAGAAGAAGAAGAATATTAATAACAGCAACATTAACAATAATAATAATATTAATAATGATAATAGCTTTAAGAACAATAATAATAATTAGAGAATAAAAATATATAAATAAAAATATGAATATCAATAAAAAGTAATAATAGATGTTGAGAAATAGTGACGTAATTAATCGTGACTTCAATATAAACCGGACGATAATGGCGTTATCGATGCTCTTGCCAGACTTGTGTGAGGATGACGACGACGATGATGATGATGACAACTATGATGACGACGACGACAGCGACGTTGATGATGATGACGATGACGACTTTGACGATGATAACGACAACTACGACGACGACTATGACAACGATGACAACAATTATAACGACCATGAAGACGAAGAAGATGATGATGATAATGATGATGATGATTGCGACGACGACGACGATGACGATGATGATGATGATGATTGCGACGACGACGACGATGATGATGACGTCAGCATATGCACCTCCCCTCCCATCAATCCTTATTATCTCTCGAATTTCGCATGACCAACGATTTGAGGCCCGACCGTGGCTGACTTTGACGTAGCGATCACGTGATCTCTTCTGAATTATTTATAGATTGACCCCGTGACCCTCACATTGTGGCCAATCACGTGTGCGTTGAACGTACGAGTTCGATGATGACTCGTTAAGTAGCCGATGAATGAATGAATGAATGAATGAATGAATGAATGACTGAATGAATGAATGAATGATGAATGAATGAATGAATGAATGAATGAATGAATGAATGATGAATGAATGAATGAATGAATGAATGAATGAATGAATGAATGAATGAATGAATGAATGAATGAATGAATGAATGAATGAATGAATGAATGAATGATGAATGAATGAACGAACGAACGAACGAACGAACGAACGAACGAACGAACGAACGAACGAACGAACGAAGAACGAACGAACGAACGAACGAACGAACGAACGAACGAACGAACGAACGAACGAACGAACGAACGAACGAACGAACGAACGAACGAACGAACGAACGAACGAACGAACGACGAACGAACGAACGAACGAACGAACAACGAACGAACGAACGAACGAACGAACGAACGAACGAACGAACGAACGACGAACGAACGAACGAACGAACGAACGAACAACGAACGAACGAACGAATGAATGAATGAACGAATGAACGAATGAATCAACTCCATCTTCATGCCGACCGATTATCCATCCAAATTTTCAGTGTCGACAATTCACGACTTCATAACGACGCTTTCGAAATCATTAAGCAGCTTTTTGTTTCCATTCTCCAGCGCCAACATTTTTTATCCATCCATCCATCCATCCATCCATCCATCCATCCATCCATCCATCCATCCATCCATCTATCTATCCATCCATAAACCCATTCATCCACAAACCCATCCATCCATCAACTAACAACCCTCATTAAAGTGTCTTTTACGCTCATCCATCTTAATTCGTCCGCCACACTCGTCTCAATGTTTACGCCGGAGCGAGCATTATAAACCGTCGTCATGGTAACCCGGAATCAATGCCGTCGCCGCCTCGTCGACCAGGTCGGCCATCGGCGCCTCGGGCTTCCTGGGCTTCATCGGAGTTATAAATAGGCTCGGGGATTTCCAGAAATGCTGGTCTATTTTTCCAAGGTATCAATGTTGACAAATGAACGCCGAAGGGAGACACATCGATCGGAGTAGTGATTGAACGGCCATTTGGTCGGCTGGTGGACGTCTGGGTAGACGGTCGGGAGATGGGTGGAATTAATGGGTGGAATTAATGAGTGGAATTAATTGGTGGAATTAATGAGTGGAATTAATTGGTGGAATTAATGGGTGGAATTAATGGATGGAATTAATAGAGATTCCATCGAATGAATTGCGCTTAAGAGAGATTGTCGTTAAAGAGAAAGCCATCGCTTTATCTGCGTCCTACTATTTTTTTTTTTAATTTACGATTGTTCTTCAACCTAATTATCTCTCCTGAATACGATTGACTCATCATTGTCATCAACACAACAGCCATCCGTCAATTCAACCTTTATGGTACGTTTGACTGATTGATCGGTTGTTTGGTTGGCTGTTTGATTGATTGACCGATTGATTGATTGACCGATTGATTGATTGACGGATCTCAATCTTTTCAGATAAATATTTGGCGAAACCAAAATCTTTCACGATCTCGTTAGATCGTTGAATATAACGTTGAAATGTTTTATTTAAATTTATTTAAAACCCGAAAATATTTCGTTCATAATTACTCCATTATTATCAGCATCATCTCATGTCTCAAACAATCATCATCGTTGCTATCAACACCAATCATCGTCATCGTCGTCGTCATCACCACCTTTTACTTCACGGTTGAATGGCGTCAGGTCTTCCAGCACTGACATGATAAAAGAAATCATTTCTTCCAACAAACGGGGGCAAACAGATTATTATCCAAAAAAAAAGACAACAAATCAATACACACGCACTAACCTTTTGAATGTTAACTGTTCTCATTTCCATATCAATAAATGACATTATTTATTCATACAGCCATGTTATTAACATAATGTATGCAAATATGCTAATTCAGGGCGAATTACTGATTGTTTTTTGTTCGACCTTGACTGTTCTTAGTAGTTCAAAGATTTTTTTAATAATAAAAAATTCTCTAAAACTTGTTATCTAACTCATCTCTATAAAGTCATTAAAACTAGTTACCTGAATTTTGATTAATTTGCAATCAAATTAGATCTATATTTAAACATACACTTATATAATTGACGTTACAGTTTTACTTAACAAAGATGATTATGAACATGCATTAAAAAATCTAGCGCTATAAGTGAAAAGAAAATGGTTAATTTAATTTTAATTAACATTCACCACTTTTAAACGCAGCCTCTACTCTCGAAGTTCGAAGAAAATATCGTCTGCGTTCTTAATGGCGTACATCTCATTTATATGGGCCTCGTTTATATCAGCATTTCTCGTCTGGACCGCAGTCACTCTGTTTCGCCCGCCGGCATCAGTTCGGTCGATAATGATTAAATAAAAGTTTAATTAATTAATTAATTTTTTCAAACTGCTTATTTTGTTTACCTTTTGTTTGCACAGCTGGAATCTATTTGGTTTGGAACAGATTCAAGTACTACTGAAGGGTGAGAACCAGGTGATCTGTGTTTGACTTACAATTGTTCTTAGATTATTAGTTAGCAAACAGACATGAGTAATGATTAATGTGATTGACGTTGATAGAATAGCTGAACTTGAAGTGAATTAGAGAGTAAAAGGATGCGAAGCTATGTGACCGGTGTATAAATTAAGAGCTTGATGGAGAATGGCTGGTGCAATTTGACGCTAAATGGTCGGCAATATAAGCGCTGCCCTTCAAAAGGACAGGCATCTAAATGTCCTGTCGTCCTTTCTGTCTTTCATTTTCAATCCTTCGCTCATTCGAATTCTCCATTCCTCCAACCCTTCGTTCAATTTCTCTGAACATCATCATCATCACCGTTTGATGATAGGAGCCATTCTTTGCTAAAAGGATCCTTTAAATGGATTCTGATGTTCAGTTTGTTTAGTAATTGCTTAGAATTTTGAAAATTACTTTAAAAAAAAAATCGTTTTTGGCATTCATTTACTGGATATTACGTTTAAACGGCAATAGATCACAATTATTGAAGATATGGCATATAAGTGTATGGAAAATCAAATATTCCGCTTACAGCATTCTAAATATTTTATCGACTGAACGCTTGAAATGATTTATACTTTAAGCACTTTGACATTTAATAAGTTTTCTCAATTTTGAGAAGATCGAACATTTGTAATGGCATCGAGAATTACGTTTAAGCTTCGTTATTAATGGTAATAATAATAATAATACATTAGTAATTAATCAGCCTAGAACGAATAAAGACCATTTAAATAAAAAAAATGATGATAATAACAGCATTAATAAATATTTGTTAGTAAAGATTCGTGATTTTAATGACTGGCATTATTTATTGCAAATCACAGCCATCTATCAGAGTTTGAATGAACAAATTTGTTCTCGCTAAAACTCCGGAGGGATGTCGAAAATTTCATAATAAAATTTGAATGGATTACTAAATGAGAATTCTGGTCATTAATTTCTTAATATTTCATCTTTTAATTGATTTAATTTTTTTTTAATTTCAAATTTCCATCCCTTTTCTTCAGTTTAAGTCCGTCTAGGTGGAACGGACTCACTACCGGTGAATGCGCAAGTCCGGATGGGAAATATGGCCGCGCCGGAAGTCGTCAATAAATAGGGATGGGCGATTCGAGAGGACGAAAACAGCTTCATTAACTCAATCCTACGGCGCATCGCACGTGCCTCTCTGAAATTTTTATCTCCACCGGATTTCTAAATCAATTCCAATGTCCGGGGAGGTGGAAAGAGCCTGCATGTTCCATTCCATTCCAGATGGTCGCCGTCCGAAATCCGGGCTCGAACGTTTTTCACGGACTTCGATTCTGGTCGCTTTCTCCTCTTTCACTCCGTCCAACCGTTGATGGATCCATGGATTCCATGAGCGGATCGGATTTCTGTTCCAAATGATTTCTGCTGCTCCTTAAGTTCCGCCTGTTACTGTCATATTTTCCGGTGACATAATTTCCAATTAAAATATGATTAATGGAGCATGAGCAAAAACATATTTGTCTGGGATTTAAAAAAAGAAATATTATATTTTATTCTAATATCGCCGGAATTCTAAAATTCTAAAAATTAGAACGTATATTATTATAAAATTGCATATCGTATCATATGTGGATATATAGTAAATTATTGTTATTACGAATTGGTGTCCCAAAGTTGACATAAGTAAATGTTCTTAAACACAGTCGCACTAGCCTCAAGATCGTAAAAAAAAATAAATAAGAGCATTTTATTCATTAAAAAAATTCTCGTTGAAGCAATGGCTGGAAATTTGAAATTTCAATCTCGGGAAAGATCAGTGGACACGTTCCTCCATCCATGCGTGGTGGAATGTACTTCTTCCTTTCCTTGTACTTGACAGACAGAAGCAATGGAATTCATTTCATGTGTTTGCGTGTGTAAAGGAGATTCATTAACCCGTGGAAAGGCAGCCGGGCATGGAAAAGATCCCATTGTTCTCGAACATTCGAGCTTCTTACCGGAGCGCTCCTTAAATTTGTTCTGGTTTACGAGCAGCGTGACGCCCAATTTAGAGGAGCATATAAATTTAATTATTTAAGCATATCTGTTTAGAATATTATTAGAATTAAAAGATTTTATTCTCTGATGTAATTTATATGCACGTTTATGCCAGTGGCCTATTTTGACTCTTCGAGATTACATCTTTACAGAATGGAGTCAAGATTTACTGGTCAGTGTCGAATCACTTCTAGAAATTAGTCAACCTGCTAGCTTGGTTCATTTTCATATTCATAGCCATTGTTTATATTCTTTCATTGATTATCTGTTAATTTATTAGTCCAGATGAATCCTGAGATATTTTAACATTAACTTGTATTTATGTTGTGAAATCGTATCTGCACTACTGAACGATAGTTTATAAATAAAACTTGAGTTGTTCCAGTTAATGCATCATACAAACATGGTAGAAAGATTAAGTCATACAAGTCGTTGTTCTTCTTGGATAATCTTACCCCACTGTTGATTGACCGGTATAGAAATGAACCAGTGTGCCCGCAGCGATTCATCGAAAAATGTCGGTAGTAGCTGAGCCGCGGGCGCCGCTCTGCAGATATTCACGGTCAGCAGGATATCTGCATTTTTCCTGACTGGATAAGAGGAATAAAAAATTGTTTATGGCACTAGGCGCAGTAATTAAGAAACCTCATTATGTCTATACACGCATGTCTAATCGCAGGGAGATTGTGATTTGTCAGATAGCTTTTTATATGACGACGGAAATAAGAATACTTTGGCATCTAAAAGTATCAGTATCTTAATTAACAACTTAGCTGGTATTACGACAATGTTTCAAAAAAATTTGTTTTATGTCACGTTTAAATATCTTAATATTAAATTAAATTTTAACAGCCATCAAACAAACATTGTTTAAATATTGATTTCTATAAAATTAAAAACAATTTTTTAATATCAAACAAATTAATATTTTTTTTGAAATACTTAAACAAATAATAATTAAAGATGAATGTTAAAATATTTATCGAAGTTGAGCCATGGTCTATAGCTGTTGCTAAAAAGGACTGGTGTGCTAATTGCGATATAGCACATTATTTACATTCAGCGTAAAGCTCCTTCTGGTAATAATGCTATCATAAAAATCTAAATATTGTAAAACTGGGGAAATTTTCTGATCATTATTGGACTTTTGATGGATTTTAACCTCGAAGCGAAACAAACGTTGTCTCTGAAAAACATCTGTAATATCTAGAAAAGTTTTAGAGTTCCGGAGGTCGGTTATTAATTCATCGTAAAAAAATTCGCTTAAACACGACAATCCTTTTAGCCGAAAGCTGTTTTTTTTTAACTTTTCAGTTTAGCATTTCGTGCTTTTAACAAAACAAATGGATGACCATGATACCGAAGTAAATAGGAGTAGATCAGAACCAGTAGGTAGTAACCATTTGAACAGACACGGCTTAGAAACTGGTCGCGATTCAAACGTACCTCCTACACCTTTATCGTCTCCGAGCGATCATGAAGGTAATCGTTCTCACCAGCAACAAGGTCCTGTAGACGCTGGTATTGATGTCGAGCCACCACCTCCACCACAGCAACAGAATAACGACATACCACAGAATCAGCAACATCCCTTTTTTAACGTTCGAGACAGACTTTTCCATGCCTTGTTCTATCGAATCGCCGTGACCTACGCTCGGTCCGTGCCGAGGTCTTTCAGAATTGCCATAGAAATATTTGCCCTTTTTAAGGTTTGAAGTTTGATTTGTTTTGAATTAAAGATTTTATTAGTTGGAAGGATGCAATAAGTTATTTGTCTTACTCATTTTATGGCAATTTATGTTAGGGTGCATATTTTATAGTCTTATCTCAAATTTGTCTTCACAGCTTCAGCTCTTTTTAGAATGTAATGATGAATTTTGTATATTGATGTTCAGCATCACTAATTATTAATCAGATATCTGATGAATTTTCAAATTGCTTGCAAATTAAATTTAACATTTTGAACCATCAACACTTGTTTGCTATGATAATAAGAGAATCTTATTTGCCAGAGTTGGTCACTTTGCACAAACATTAACTTTAACTAGAAATTATGAGAGGAAAATTAAGAAATTTTACTATACTTTGTCTGATTTTGTTGTTGCTGATTAAAATGCTCGGTTTCGCTAATTGGCCATCATTCTACGACAGGCTTTGGTGCTGCTGTTTGTCCTTTGCTACATCCATGTTGTTTTCACTCGGAATCCCATCCAATGTCTCGAGCATGTCAAAGACACGTGGCCCAGAGACGGAATCTTGAGGGTCGAGATACTCAGCAATGCCCCGCCCAATTACAGCATCATCCAATCGTACAGAAAAGAATATAAGGACTTGGAGGGCTTCAGGGAAGATCCCGACGATGCCCGATCGGACGCCGCTCACAATCGTTCGGATTTGCCGGACTCGGTCGGAGACATTTTTTCCGAGTCGAAGCTGGAAATGGAAGTTTCTCTTTCCGAGGACATTCTACAGAAGGTCACGATGGAAGAGACCGATCATGAGAACGGTTCATTCTCAGACGATAGCAAGTGAGTCCAAACATACAGTTTGTTATTATTTCGGAGATATTTTTGGACTGATGATGTGTTAAAGTCGTCTGCCTCGGGACCTACATTACATCTGTTGTATAGAGTGATACACCGGCTGGGCAATTATTTTTTATTGGCTTGTTTCGTTATTTACCAAAATGTTATTTCTGTGTAGCAAATACCGAGTTCCTGTGAGCGAACGGGAATACCATACGTTTTTACATTATTGACATTAGGTTCTCTTGTTTATTTATCTATTATTTAATTTACAATTAAAAATAATCTCGTATTTGATTTGACCTCGGCATTGATTAAACCCGATGATGACGTTGTGTCGTTGTGATCTCGACAGAGCAGAGGTGAAGAAGGAAGAAAAGGATTCTTCCTCTTACGATGGCAACCAGTTCTTCGGGTCGAGCCTCAGCGACTTTGAGATGCTCACCAAATTAGGTTGGTGGAAGAACGAGCGAATGAATGAATGGATGGAAGAAAAACGTGATAAAAAGAATTAATTCGTTACTTAGTGTTTTAATATATTCGATCTCCACTCGGTACAAATTGAGTCCTCGTTGACCTAAATAGTATCTAGGTCACAGGCAAAGAATGCCAAAGCATTGACAATTAAATGAGATTACAAAGGTTGTGTGGCTCATGGGACCACTAACAACAACAGCATTGCTTGATCAATAACTCAGCAGATACTATGTAATCCTGATATTCACAGAGGCTTCTCATGAGTTGCACTGACATTTTGCTTGTATCGTTTTTCAGCTGAATTAATTCAATTAAGGCATCTTAGAAATAAATCTATTTAACTACCATTTTGCATAATAATTTGTTTAAGTAACTTAAGTTTTCATAAATTTTTTTACTTTTAACCGTCACCTCTCTCTACCTAAACAGTATCTCCGGAGATAAGGTACATCGTGGAATACTCCCTCGAGTACGGCTTCCTCAGACTGAGCCCGAAAACCAGACAGTCCCTCAACATCTCCGTAATGCTCATCACCCTAGGTTGGTGTGTCGTGCCCTTATAAAATTCGCTCGTTCATTACAGAGAGGTATTGGTGTTTATAGAATTTAATGTTAGCCAGTCGTTACTGTTTTTTGTTTTATCTATTTTTTCTCGACCTCTTTGTAGCCATAACCTTTATTAGCCATCAATTTCTTTACCAGACCCCACGAAGGAAGCTTGTTTCGGAGACGGCTTGAGTCGATTCCTGCTCGACGAATTCCTGGGATACGACGACGTACTCATGTCGAGCATCAAACAGCTGGCGGAGGAGGAGTCGAACAAGGGTTGGTTGTGGTATGGGTTTACAGGTTGAGTGGTGGTTGTTGTTCTTGTTGTTGTTTTAGAAGATGTTCATGGTGGGAACTAGTGGATGATATTATAAACTGCTCTGTTTAATTTGCATGTGTTAATATTCCCATCAATCGTAATCAGGCTACCTGAGGAATGTGGTGAGCGGGGAGCACTACAGGTTTGTTAGCATCTGGATGGCCAAGAGTTCCTACTTTGCTGCAGCCTTCATCATGATCGTGTTTGTTAGTATCCATACTTTTGGTTAAGTGCCCTCGTTCTGTATATTTCTAAATCAATACTTGGTAAAATGTCATTAGTCAATTATTCCATTTGTTATTATGCTCGATTCTCATTCTGCAATCAAAATTGCCTTTTTCAGACTCTGGCTGTCTCCATGCTTTTAAGATACTCTCATCACCAGATCTTCATTTTCATAAGTAAGCCTCGACAACCAATGCTGGTGGTGCCTGGTTCTTTGGCACCTCCTATTTAATTATAATAATTTATGAAACTGTTTCTTTTTTTACCAGTGGATCTCCTGTCAATGCTGGAGATGAACAGAGCCTTGGTATTTCCGGCTGCTCCCCTGCTCACTGTCATTCTCGCCCTCGTAGGTTGGTCCGTCGCAGTTATTTTCGAATTAAATGAATTATTAATTGCTAATTTTAAACATTGTAGTTTCATTTCGATGTCATAAAATAGCTCAGCTATAAGCAAATACAAAGTGAAGAAAATGGTCAATGCAAATTGCAACTCATGAATTATTGATGAGCATGCCAACTACCTGCATTTTTAATTGATTGAGCAACGTTTGCCAATGTGATTTTAGGCGACATTTGCAAGAAATGTAAATGTACAAAATGTAACCTACAAACATAAAATCATTCATTATTATTATTATTGAAATGTGAGGTGTCAGAGAGAGGCTAAATAAGACAAATTGATCAGAGCACTTTCACATGAAACTGTTAAATGACATGTGCATATTGCACGTTGTAAGATCAGCTAACGATCAACACGAGGTTGTACTCAAATCAAAATGATTACGAATTAATGCACTAAAGTGATCTCATTGGTTCAAAGTTGCCAATTTCATTTAATTCCACGCAGAAGTCCTACAACGTTTTGGAAATTAAATGATTCATTTAAAATTTATTTTAAATTGATTGGTTGGCTGAATGACTGATTGATAGTTTGAGTGATCAATTTTTCGATTGACACGAAGGCATGGAAGCCATAATGTCGGAGTTCTTCAACGACACTACCACTGCATTCTACATCATCCTCATCGTCTGGATTGCCGACCAATACGACGCCATCTGCTGCCACACCCCCCTCACTAAGAAGCACTGGCTGAGGTTTGTCATTAATATTCATCTTCTGTTGATAAAGGATTTACGTGATCCGATGCTTATTAATCGGTAATTAATTATAAATCACGTTCCGATTTTATGGGTTAGACGATGTCTTCGGAAGAGAAATGCAATTACTCGCTCGGAAATCTTTTTCGTGCGTTTTTTTCTAATGCCGAAAATACGTTTTCGACGCTCAGGTTTTTCTTCCTCTATCACTTTGCCTTCTATGCCTACCACTACCGTTTTAATGGTCAGTACAGCGGATTGGCACTACTAACATCCTGGCTCTTCATACAGGTTTGTACTTAATATATAATCATTATACAAATTTAGGATCATCATTGCTATTGATATTGCTGATGGTGATGACAATGATTAATAAGATAGTAATTAGCTATTAAATCTCATACAACATGCAGGAGTGGGAGTTAATTATTAGACTTCATTTCTTTGTGGCTCCATTAGATTCTATAATTAATGAAATAATCATTTGTTTTCGCATTTATTCGGCTATTATCTGGGTACGTGTAATTTGTTTATTGGGAATTTATTCTCCCGATCGTGATGCCGACGTCGTCCTACTTTCCAGCATTCGATGATCTTCTTCTTCCATCACTACGAGCTGCCGACAATCCTCCAGCAGATCAGACAACAGCACGACGCCAGGCAACAACAGCAACAAAGACAGAACATCCTCGCGGCCGTTGCCGCAAACCTCGACAACCTGTCTCGCAACGTGGCCGTGGCAACCAACAGATCATTGTCCGCTCCCACATTCGTTCGCCTTCCGGGAAATGGCGCAGGAGGAGCGAGCGCCCTTCCCGGAACTGTCGACGGGGCGGCTCCCTCCCCTGCCGCCGGATCTTCCGCTGCCGCGGTCCCGACCGCACGTCCCCCGAGCATCGTATTTTTGAATCCCAGAAACCTCGATTCGAGTCAACAGCAACAGGTGTCCGAGAGGCTGAACCAATCTCTCGACAGAATCGTCGATCTTTTTAGATCTCGCTTTTCGGGTCGGGCCGATGCCGCACGGGCGACGAACGCGCGCCGAGCAGAAAACGAGGAAGCTCCGACCGCCGGTGCAAGTTCCGCTCCTTCGGACGCGTCGTCGTCCTTGCCCGTCGCAGATGCTTCGTCGTCTCACGATCGGGTCTCCGAAAATCAACATTCGATCTCAGAGACGGAACAGGCTACTGGCTCCGGTGGAAACGATTCGGGCGACGACTGGAACTTGAGACGAAGAAAGCCAGAAGAGGGGGGAAGCGCAGACTCTTGATTCAATCTTTCTCTAAGGGCACGTTCACATATCTAGGAGCGGACGGAGAAAGTCGGAGTCGCGAGTAGCCTCCATCCCGGTCGTGTTTTCGTAGAGCGTTTGGAGACGTGAAGTTTTTTTGTACATCTTCTTGTGATTTTATTAATTCCAGCTTGGTATGTGATTATATCGCCAGTTAATTATTTTTAATTAACCACTCATGCATTAATTCACCATCCGAGACCTGCTATTACCTTTCGTGTTTTAACGTTCGAAGTTCGGATTGCGATTCGTGCATTTGTTGCCCGCAAATGGTACCAAATACCAGCTTAGCAGCATGATGATGAAGACGGTGTTGATGATCGAATGCTCTCTGCAATTGTATACAAAATAGGGACAAGCCCATTTTTCCGCGAGCCACGAATTGATTCATGAGCATCTCTAGGCTGGGTGCCATTCTTCTGTAAATGCACGAAGCATGAGTCCAAATTTGTCGGTCTTTGTCTTCTTGCGACGTTTTAGTTTATTGATTAAATCGTAATTAGTAAATAGTTATCAATACTAATTTACTGTTTACTTTATGAATACTGTTATTATTATAGCATCCACAATTGTTCACCTTATTATTGCTTGTACGTCATTGGCAACTTTCTAAAAATATGTGTTGTTTCCAATTTGCATTATTAACCTTGAGATCCTTGAACATCTTCCCAGAGGTAAGAGAAACGAAACTAATAAACGCTGGATTACAGATTCTTTATTACCATCTTCTAACATAGGTTAGGCGTATGAGCCTGATTAGATTGCACACTGGTTTACATATGTTATAGTTGGTGAGTCACACGGCTAAGTGGTAGGGTGGGCGGGTCGATCCTTGCACCCCACTGCATTTACACTATGTCGCCTTAAATCGTGTACGGACAAAATGCTGTTCATGTATCGACAGTGACGATACATGGAATGGTACATTAAGAGGTATGCCTAAGCGTTTTTACAAGCACAGACGATGCGGGGAATAGTTTCTAGGAATCGATACAAAATCAGGTATGCAACGACACTCGACAATTTGCAAACGTGTTTTAATGTCTGCTGTGCTATTTTACCACGCTCTTCCAAAACTTAAACAAACCACTTCCAGTCGACCTCGAGCACGCAACATCCGTTTTTTTCGAACAATGAAAGCAAATGGCGGACTCTTTGAAAATCGTCTGTCGATCGTTTCGTTTTCAGAATTTTACATCCTCCGACTAATTTATTAATAATTTAAAAAGTATCTAAAATAATCGGATTGTCACAACGAATAATCCGCGATACGGGCGAAAGTTGTCGGCAAAGCAAAGCAAAAACGTATCAACAGAAGCGTGGAAATGCAGTGAAATGCATGATGCTCTGAATGAGCATGAGTTAAACAAAAAAATCACAAAACAATAGATTTCTTCATTACATTTTCGTCGATGTTACACGGTTTTTAAAATACTGAAAGATCTCTTTGATTCTACCAAAGGTTTTGAGCCCGGTTTCACACTTATTTAATTAACCTTTGGGGGTTAATAGTAATAAATAATAAGCATAAATATAATATTAGTATTTCTCATGATTTCCAATGTTTCAGTCAAGGGTTTGTTTTCACTGAGAGGGAGTTAACCACGGCATATGAATGCGACACGGATAAAACTCAGCCACATTTCCCGGTGCAGAGAAGCTATGCAAAATAATAGAATTTAAAAGCAAAAAAAGTATTTATAGCCAAGAAAAACGATGATTCTAAGCACTCAAAAGAGGCTAAGAAAGAAATGGCTTAAATTCTATTTCTACAACGGACACGAACGAGCAAGCACTTGCCAAAAGTGGAATATACAAAGCGATCAAAAATAAATCTGCCAGCGACTCGATCTATAAACGGTGACGTGAGGATTGCAAAAAGAGTTTAGGTCGTTTCAAGGTTGTCAATATTTTGACATGCGTCATCCAAAGGAGAAGATTTAAATTAATTAAAAGTAAAAAAAAATCAAACCCAAGTAATTTAAAAACTGGAAGGTTAAGATCAATATCAAATCAATGTAAGAATTTTAATTCAAGAACTAAAGTCTATTGCATGCCAAGAACTGAATTTGACCAAAGACAGAGTATTATTAAGTTATTATGCAGACAGATAGCTGGAAGGAGACTTAACGAAAAAAGTAAAAGGCAATGATGACAGGTGAGTCACTTTAAAATTCTTGATTAATTTTCTACCACCTGGATTTGGATTTCCTGGATTACACTATCTCAGCTACGAGCCATGTTATGAGCCACGAAGAAAGGGAAGGATAATCAAAATGGCAAACATACTCGTTCAACCGTGATACACAACATCTACCAACGATGAGACACCAAGTATGATACTATCCGGACGATACTATGTCGAGAATGATACTGTATCGAAGATACTGCATCGGGAGTGATACCGTATCAACCAAGGGCCAATGACGTGGGTTTTGTGGGGTCCTGGGGCGTCATAAAACAGCCCAGGACGATCGACCTGTTAGATGTATGACATGTAGGTTAAATTGGACTACAAGGTTCATCCATCCGTAACTTGACACTTAACAATTATATAAATATATCGTTTACGACTTTCGTTTGTGGTCAGTGATGATGTAAGCTTATTTTATTTTTAATTTTTAAGTTTCGAGCAACTGGTTATTGATCTAGATCGGTCGAATTGGTCAAAGTTAACTTTTTAGCAAATTATCGAACCTAAACGTTGGAATCAAAAATAACTAAAAGTGAATCCAGGTGATTCTTGGAAAAAAAAATTGTAGAAAAATATATTCTAGCATTCCACATTTGTATCGCAGAAAGAATAGTGATAGTAATAATAAATATTATTACTATAATTATAATAGTGATGATGACAGTGTCACAAGTGCGATAGAAACGCTACTACCGACGGACTAACGACTTCATTGAAAGCGGCAACTGCCTCTATAAGACGACACTACGTTTTGGCTGAAACAGGGGACCATTCTCGAGAATGTCCGTTAGAAAAAAAATTGGAGGAAAAATATAAATATAAAAGTTTAAAATTTAAAATCAAAACATCTTATTTACAAACAAACAAGACGAAGAGCGTCTAAACAACAACAACAACAACAACAACAACATAGTAGGTCCGTCAATATAACCCCTCAAAGCACAACTACACTCACACACGTACAACGACTATGTTTTCCCGCTGTTCAGCAAGAAATCGTCTGCTAGAACGACAATCTGGCATCTTCGGGCTATCAAATGACTTGCTGGATTTAATATTTTTCAGCAAAACACGAGATTAAACAAAAAACAAACAGCTGGAAATATCAAGTTAACATCACCATCGACAAACTGCGTCAAGTCATAAGAAGCGTCATCAAAACACGGACAGTCCAAAGGTCATGAAAGAAGGAAGGAAGGAAGGAAGGATGAGCGAGACTTTGAGGGACGCCAGAGGCGAACCTTAGGACCAGAGAAGTCGCACGTCTAGCGAAGCATGACTGCTGGCGTGCAGCAACAACTAGGATTCTTGGAATAATGTTTCAATGTGACAGAAAGTTCTCGATTCATACAAACGACGATAGGGCGGCCGTTGGTGTCGTCGGGGCGTCTTCCCCTGTTCCCTTTTTCTTGCCCCCGTACTGACCTATGAATGACCCGTCCTCATTGAACTTCGACGGGTCTGGATCTTCGTATTCTCCCAAGCTGTCAGTTTCACTTTCCTCCTGTGGTTTTTCGACGCTGTCTAGTGAATTCTTGCTCTTGTTCAGATTCGGCTCCTCGCTGTTAATGGAAATTGGTGCGATTAAATAAATGAAAATAAAATTGTATGAGAGAATTTTCTGCATAATAGTCTAAATATGCTTAAAATTTGAAATATTCTTAATAATTAATAAGTTCTCTGGATTCAATGTGCCACGTTCCATGCGCAGCGAAGTGGAAAATAAAATAAAATTTCTTTCTAATCAAGTGAATTGGAATTAACGCAATATTAAGTCATTAATGTAATATAATGAATGACCAAAGAGATGGCGATGAGAAGATGTCTACCAAATTAACAAAATAGATAAACTACAATATTAATATTTATAATAAAAGAATAATAATAACAAAAATAAATAATAATAATAAAATGTTCTTATTATTCGAATTCGAAGAAAAGTCGGCGAAATAAAAAATCTAAATAAAAAACATCTGCATCATATGACATCAGTCAAGCGTAACAGTTTTATGCTTCGGTGATTACGTCAGCTTCGGCCCCACCATGTGCCCGGCAGAGGGAGCGATTGAATTGGGGGGGAAAAAGAAGACAACGAAGCAATTGTAAATCAAACAACTCAAAATAATGCGCACAGGTGAGAATGAAGGCAGGTTGAAATGTACATCAAAACAAACAAACAGACAGACAGCAGACGTCAAAGCATCTATTAGACCCAGAGCGCCAAAATCAATAGCCGAGGAAGTCAACAAAACTCATTTCAAACAACAACAACAACATTTTGCAAATCGAGAAAAATCATCATTTTATGTAACTGTATAAGAGTATGGAATTATTTGTCTGTAATTTATTTATTTTCGTCAATAAATTCAAGTTGATCAATTTGTAATATTTTAAACATTAAATACTACTTTAACTAAATAATTTGTTCAATTATTTCATCACACACACATTTAACTTTATCCAAATTTATCCTGATGCGAATCGAAAAGTGCGGGAGAAAAATCGAGTGCGGGAAAAGACTGGTTCAAAATATATAAAAAAAAGTTAAAATCTCCATATTTACTTACTCTCTTATTTATTTATTTATTTATTTATCTAAAAAAAATAAAAAAAGTCACTCCAAGAAATGAAAAAAGTACTTACGCTCTTGTGTACTCCCCAAAGCCCGTGTCATCTTCCTCTTTGAGACAGTCATGTCCTCGCAGTTTTTCCTTCTCGTGAACTGAACAATAATAAATTATGTTGAATAAACAACAACAATAACAACAAGAACTGTTCATGCCTGAGATGAACGCTCAAATCAATTTAATTACTTGAAACTAATTAATTTATTATTTAATTTAATAGATTATTAAATTTAAGAAACAAATTGATTTCAATTTTTGGCTATTTCTGATTATTTAACTTCTAGTTTGAAGTACTTCTAGACAAAGCTGCTGAAATCAACGAACAGGATTGTTATTGACAGAAGGAAGTTCTCATAAATCTTTAAAACTAAGAGGCTTTGTTTTGGACCACCCAGTGTTATTGATCCTTTTTTACTTTTTTCATCACCGACACTATATCAAACGTAATAATCCATGGGGAAACCATTCACATTGCCAGCGTCATCATCACCATCATCATCATCACCAATACCATTTCATCTTCATGATGATGACCATGATGAACAATCATATCCTGGATATCTCACCTGGATAGATTCCTCCCCTGTTACACCTGATGCAGCAGAGAAGGATGAAGAGAAGCAGGAGCAGTAGGAGCAGACAGATGAGCAGAATTAACCAATTGAAGCCGGCAGATCTGCTTTTTACTGGCTCTGGAAAACGAAATAAAAGACAAAAAACATCATTCCATCCTTTTCCATTGTTTTATCCGTCACGTGTTTTTCAAACCAGTTTGCCATCTTTTCCGACAATTAATATAATTAATTATTAATAATATTAATGCTTAATATAACACAGCTTTAATTTCGTTTAGTTAGAATTCTGCACAAAATGATTTATGCTCGACGATACAATTTCAAAGTCAGTGGATTTTGAAAAAATGTTCATCTTAAACATTAAAAATAAACAGAACAAGGACAAGCAAACCTTTTTTCGCGGCTACGGTCATTCTTTTAGGTTCTGATTTGGTCTCTTTTCCGAGATTATTTGTCGCTACGACCCTGAATTCGTACGTAGACCCGTCATCAAGGTTGGTCAGGTTGATCCAATTCTTCTCTTCCTCTGGCAGTGTCCTTATCCATTTGCCCTTGTCCCTGCCTGGCCCGCGACTCCTGCCCGGTGACTTGGAATCTTTGCCTGGACGGACCTGTCCTTTGTCAGTCTTTGGAGATGTGGAATGAGGCAAATCACTGGGACCGCCCGGTCCATGAGGACCACCGGGACCGTAAGGACCACCAGGGCCATAAGGACCACCAGGACCATAAGGTCCACCGGGACCGTAAGGACCACCGGGACCCCCAGGACCTTTTGGCCCGCCTGGACCATAAGGCCCACCTGGACCACCTGGACCATGCGGACCTCCGGGTCCATATGGGCCACCAGGACCACCGGGACCATAGGGACCTCCAGGCCCAAAAGGAGAACCAGGTCCCCCGGGACCTTTGGGACCACCTGGACCATAAAGACCTCCAGGACCACCAGGACCCTTTGGACCGCCAGGGCCATAAGGACCACCTAACCCTCCCGGACCTTTAGGTCCACCTGGACCGTAAGGACCTCCCAAACCACCTGGACCAAAAGGACCACCAGGACCATAGGGACCACCGGGGCCATAAGGTTCGCCAGGAGGACCTAAGGGATGTTCGGTAGACAAGGGCGTTTCTGGACCATGTGGACCACCAGGGCCCCCAGGACCTTGGGGCCCTCCTGGGCCAAATGGACCACCGGGACCATAGGGTTCGCCCGGTTCTCCGACCTGAGAAGAATCATCAATAGGAGGGCCTTCGGGCCCACCAGGACCTCCGGGACCGTATGGACCACCAGGACCGTAGGGACCTCCAGGACCTCTATCACCACCCAGTCCAAAAGGCTCACCCATATCCGGAAGAGGACCTTCAGGCATTTCAGGACCACCTGGGCCGAAAGGGCCTCCAGGACCATAAGGTCCACCGGGACCGTTTGGTTCTCCCAGAGCTGGAATTTGTTCTGATGAATCTGGACCTTCTGGACCACCTGGACCTTGGGGACCGCCTGGTCCATAGGGGCCACCGGGACCATACGGACCACCCGCACCGTATAGATGACCGGGTGATGCCGTCGTTAGATAAGCAGCTGCATCAGCATCCTGAGGTATAGTTGGTCCACCGGGACCCATTAATCCCCCGGGGCCATATGGACCTCCAGGACCATAAGGGCCACCTGGTCCGTACGGTGCACCAGGCGCAAATGTTGGTTTCGGCGTGGCAGATTCATCTTTATCACCTCCGTCAGATTCGTCTATTGGACTGATTGTTGGCCCGTTCGGCCCTCCTGGACCGCCTGGACCAAAAGGGCCACCAGGTCCATATGGACCGCCTGGGCCGTAGGGTTCACCAGCCAAACCAGATTTCTTTGGTGAATCATCATCATCATCATCCTCATCATCGTTATCATCGTCATCGTCGTCATCATCATCACGATTGGGACCACCTGGTCCACCCGGACCACCCGGTCCCATGGGACCTCCAGGGCCGTAAGGTCCTCCTGGACCATAGGGCTCTCCAGGCTCACCGACGGGACCTTCTGTAGCTTCAGGGCCTCCTGGACCGCCTGGACCAAGAGGTCCACCTGGCCCCCATGGACCATAGGGACCTCCGGGCCCATAGGGACCACCCGGACCGTAAGGACCTCCCGGGCCATGTGGTGCTCCGATATTTCCTTCAGTCGTAGGAGTTAAGGTCGTTTGCTTGCGACCATCGGGTCCTTCCGGAACAATTGGCACCCCAACAAAACCTGGCCCGCCTCCACCTTCATTGTCATCACTTTTATCATCACCATCATCGGTATCGTGGTCATCTTTTCCATCGCCATCTTTGTCACGAGCCTTTCCGAGCGGCGATTCTTTACCTCCAGGAGCCACAGTGTCATCATCCTCGTCCTTTTCTTCATCTTCATCATCTTCTTTGTCATCCGGGTAATCGGGATCTGGAACAAAAAAAAAATTGTAAGTCATTGTTGATAAATCCTATCATGAAATTCATAAATCTTATACTGACGATACAAACAACTCTGTGGACTATAGACAACCATCCGTGGTACGGAAAATGTTGAACTCTTAGAACTCTGCACTTAACCCTTAACCCTTGACCTTGGGACTCACCGATTTCCTTGTATTCGACGATAAATTTGCTTCCGGGATTCTGTTTTGGATCATCCGGATTTCCGACAGGATTCCATGACACGTTGACGTAATCGTCCCCAATGTCGATCTTGTCCAGTAGAGGGGGTGTCGGTGCTGAAGGGATAAACGTGTGTTTCGTTTAGTATTTGTTTGTTTATAAAAAATGGCTACTAATTAATTTACCTCTTCTTAATCAACATTAATGACATTAATATTAATTTCTCCCAACCGCATAATGGATATAATTCCTTCATTAATAATTAATAAACTCCACCAACGTGCCAGCTCTCTGGTCTTCTCTTCGATGCTTTGCTCCTCCCCTGCCCCTGCCTTGGTCGTGCCAAATATGTAAATGAGATAGGAGGTGTTGCTTTCCAAGTCCATTATCTTCTTTTCCAGTTGTTCAGGATCCTTGATGAGTATTTCCTTCTTCTGATCCATGGAAGGTGGAGCTATTCAAAAACGAGTGATGAATCATTAATTAGTTTATATTAGAATGATTCGTTGCGCAGATAATTAAATTTATTCAGTCATCGATTATTTATTAATAATAATTGGGTCGATTTGATCAATTTTATTTTGGTAAGAAATTTCATTAAACAAAAAAAAATAAATAACACAACCAATCTAATCTCGTCTTTAATAATCTCACCTTTCTTGTACTGGATGAGGTATCCTGTCAGATTTCCATTCTTTTCCAGCGGTGGCTTCCAACTGACTTTGATGTGATCTGAACCTCTTTCCAAGACCTTTGGTTCCATGACTTTGCTGGGAACTGATAGAATTAATCATTTGAGTTGTGATGTAAATTTAATTTTTATTCGAATAATTCACATTAGGAAATATAATTCATCTCAGGCACTAAGTCGGTCGATCATTTGTCTGCTAGCTATTGTCTAATTACATCTACTGTGTTCTACATAAAAATAATCCAGGACTAATGCTTTGAATCATCATAATCATCATCAATACCTCTACCATCATTATAATCATTATCAATATCTCTACCATCATTATAATCATCATCACTGACCTCCTTCAGGTACGTAGAAAGTGATTGGTTCGCTCAGTTCACCCTTCTTTCCTCCGTTCAGCACCAAAACTGCCGCCTTCACCATGGAATCGGACCACAGATTAGTCACGTGACCGATGACTAAGCCATCCCGGTTGCCATTGGTCGAACGCGACCTGCGCTTCCTATTGGCTGGCGGACAGGGGTTCCAGGGCCTGACGATGACGTCTTGTGACCTTACGTCATCAGGGTTTGACACCCTCCAATACTGGATCTGATGTCATGCATAGGTAATATGTTTGATATATGAGTGATATCAAATATCCTAGAGTATTTATTCACATAAAATTAATTCACATAAAAAATGTTCTTATTTATCCTTGTGAATGACGTTATTTAATTTAAAATTAATCAAATCAGATCAAATCATTAATTTTTAATTTGATAGATTAGTTAGATTTTTACTCTCGTTTATTTTAATATAATTATCAAATTAGTACGAAATTATGACATTATTATTCGACCTGATAACCGCGGAAGAATCCTTGAATGAGTTCAGGATCATCATCAACCTCCTCCCATTCAAAGACTGCAGTGGAACTGTTCAGTGTGTCCTCTCTCAACTTAAAGTTCTTCGGTGCCACTTTTGGGGCTATTTTAATTAACATAATTTATAACATATTAACATAATATATTGCTAATTTATTATAATTAACATAACGTGTTACGAATTATTTTAAGTGATTTTAAGTAGTTTAATTATTTTATGTAACGTAATATATAATTTGTTACTATTAACTTGTTATTATTATTATTATTATTATTATTATTATTATTATTATTATTATTATTATTATTATTATTATTATTATTATTATTATTATTATTATTATTATTATTATATTATTATTATTATATTATTATTATTATTATTATTATTATTATTATTATTACTAACTAAATCTAAACGTAATTATTGTTATTTGCTGAATCCAATCCAGGCGACCAATCAACTAACTTCCTTGACCGGAAAATCCTCTCTTTTTGGTCACGTTTCTGTTTTTCCCGACCTGATTGGCTGCTTGGACGTAGATTTCGTATTCCTTGAAAATATCTTGACCTTCGATGACCAATTCCTTCGTCTGCCAATCATGGACAGGCCTCACGAGCTCTTCGTCTTGGTCCACCAATCTGAATCCGACAAGGTAGTGGAAGCCAGGCCCGTTCAAATCGTTGCTTCCCATTGGCTGGAGACAAAAGGTTAAAAGGAACTGGATTTTAGGCTTGGAACGGCTTGCTTAAATATCGGTTTGAATATATATCAGATCAGATCAGACAAACTATCCGTCGAAACAGCGAATCCAATAACCTCAAACTAGTCGCATTTCAGCGACAATCACGTATCAAAAGACATCTCCTCACCTCCCAGGTTATCACCAACTCCCCGGGTTCTCGGCTCTCGGTGCAGACGTTTTCGGGGTTCTTGGTTGGATAATGGGCGGGAGTGGAACAGAAATCCGTGGTGAACTTGCTTGGTGCACTCATGCCGATGTTGTTGAGGGCTTTTACGTGGAAGGTGTAGTTATTCCAGGGGCGTAGATGGAAAGTGGCAGAGCTCTTGGAGCTGGGGACCAGGTGCTCATTCCTATGGTACACTCCAGGTTCGTCCCTCGACGTGTTGCAGTACACGTAGTATCCTAGAATTTGATATTGAGTACTAGAAGGTAACATCTGTCACCTGCACATTAGATTACGTTCGGTTGCCTCTGTTTTGTTTTGTTTTTTGTTAGTATTTATTAAAATTAATTTGTTTAAACTTTTTAATTAAATACGATTTAATATAAATTATTACATGATCATTAAGTTTCATTGGCATGCTTGAAAGCAATAATAATATCTTACCAGTTATTGGGTCGTGGTTGTCGAAACCAGGTGTCCATTCGATGACAGCCATGGATTTGTTACACCTGAGAATTTCCACGTTTTCAGGTGGATCCGGTACACCTGCAGACATGTAGAAGGATGTGGAGTGAATCAGATTGGTTCGATTGTAATCATTACCTCACTTGTTCAAGTAATATTAACTGTTGCGCGCCTCACAGACATTCAATAAAATCACCTTTGACGACTAATTCGATCGTAATGTTGTCACTGTCAAGATCAGTTGAGGCGACGCAGACATAAGTCCCCGATTCTTTGACCTCAACCTTCTTGATCGTCAGGGAATTGTCTCTGGAGTCAAACACGCCGGGGCTTGAACCCTCGAAGCTGATTGGTTCCCCGTCTTTCAGCCACTTGACTATGAGGGAATTTTTCTCCTCAAGGTCCGTGGTCACGTTGCAGTAAAGGACGACCTCTGACCCTACTGTGGTCACGTGGTCACTCGGAGGTCTGGAAACTTCCGTGCGTCCTGTAGAGAAGGACAACGATGTTGTTGATGATGATGATGATGGCGATGATGACGACGACGACGATGATGTTGCGAAGGCGATGATGATAACGATACAGAAGCAATAATAATGATCAAGGTAATGATGACTGTTTTTTGACTCTGTCCTTGCTTTCCTGAAGGCATATACAACTCACTTCTGACGATCAAAGTGGCACCGACGGAATCGTTGCCAAACTTGTTCGAGGCGAAGCAAGTGTAGGCGCCAGAATCAGACAACTGGAGGTTCTGTGGGAAGGAAGGTGAGTTGGTCAGTCGGTTTTAGAGGTAAACAGTAAAATTATTAATTGTAAATTAGTTATAATAAGATCGACATTCAAGTTATTATTACCGATATCAGAAGATTCCCATGAGTGTCAACATTGAACCTATCCCCAGTTACCACGGTATCATTACGCAACCAGGTGACCACGGGCTTTGGGGCGCCAAAGACGCTACACTGAACCACGGTGTTCTTGCCCTCAGTCAGTTTCATTGGGGACACTGGCAGCTGTTGAAAACTTGGAGGCTCCTCTGAAGAAGGAAGATGTTATAAATCTTATTAGGTGTTGTAAATATTTATATTGTGCCTATTAATAGTTACATTGAGTATATTAATAGTTATTAATATATATACGTTATGCATATTAACAGATTAAACATTAACATCAACAGCTTATATTATGTCTTTTAATTATGTTATGTTAAGTCTATTGGACCTGAAATTGGACTAAAAGTCAAATTGATAGGAGGCTTTGGTGATTACAACTTTGGTGAATGATTGTTCAGTCTGAACACAAGTTTTCATGCTACAAATACTTAGTGGCGGTGTAACTGCAAGTGAATTTGATTTTTAGGGTAATGGCCATGGGAAATGTGGTACTCGTAACCCGCTTTCGAAACAAACTTTGCGCCTTTTTTCTTGAATAGGCTCGACATAAATGGCTTAGCATCTCTTAATGTATGATGATGTGGATCTAGTTAAATTGAATTAATCTTCATGTTAACATTATCACGAGACAATTATTACCAAAGACATTAAGGTAAGCATTAGCCAAAATGTATCCGTGCACATTGCTGGCATTGCACTGGATGACCTGAATGTCCTTTGAAATTACTTTCGAAAAGGTCAAGATGGTACGCTCTTCGTTCATCGTCATGCGTGGGTTTGGAGCCAAATCTGAAAATGCGAATATTAAAACACAGTTATTAATATTAATTATTTTATGCATTATGCAAATAGGGTCATTTAATATTCAATAATTCTACAAAAACCCACCTTTAATTATCCGCCTCCAATAATTATGAACGCGCGCGTGAAATTAATAACATTCCACCTACTCTCTACCCCTACTGATCATTGGTTACCTTCGAGAGGTCTTTTGTTCAGCATCCATTCAACTGTTGGTCTCGGAATGCCCTCAGCCTCGCATTTGAAGACAGCAGTTTCCTCGTCCGAGGTGTTCACATCCTCGGGTGGCTTGTTGTCCTTCCAGTAGGGTACGGCTGTCCAAAAAAATTGAAGGTCGGTTAGTAAAACTATGTTAACTGCAAGTTAGGATATGAAAGTGAATAAGGGAATCTTGTGATAAAAAGTGAGTTTATGAAATAGAAATAATGGATTTATTGAAAATATATGTTAAATGGGTGACATGGAAATGGATAAATAAATTATCAACAGATTCAATATTCAATATTCCATTCAAACGCAATGCCCCTATGGCAATACTAACATTCCACTGTCAATTCAATGTCAACGAAGACAGCCTTTCCATAGGTGCTTGATCCTGTGCATCTGTACGTCCCAGCGTCACCAACTTCGACGTTTCTGATCTCCAATTCGTGCGGAAGTTCAGAAGATACTCTGATCTTTTCCGGGAATTCGCTGCCTCTTTTGCTCCAGGTTACGTTGGGAGTTGGACTGGAATTAGGAATATGAATAATTATATGAATAAGTATAACCTTGAATATGAGTATAACTTTGAATATGAATATAACTTTGAATAGGAATAGAAATATGAGTGTGGATACGAAAAGTATTAGTCCAATTTTTAAATAGCCACATGGCGTCAGAGGCAGTGAACCATTGATTAGCGGTATTGATTTTTACGAAACATCATCATCGTCATAAATATATCACAACATTATCATAACATTATCATAACATTATCATAACATTATCATAACATCATCATAACATTACCATAACATCATCACAACATCATCGCAACATCACCATAACATTATCATGACATGACGTCTCATTCACATTCTACTTTTATTATTTTATTATTATTTTATTATACAATTATATATTTAAATATTTTCCATTAACTTTCCATTAACAATTGCAAAAACTTAAGATTTAACGACACTCACTATCCTGAGAATATGCACTTCAACTTTTTCGTTTGTCCAGTCAAAGCCAAGTCCTTTCTGGGGGAGGTCCACATGACTCCTGGGGCGTGTTTTTTCACCCCATCCTCTGCGGGTTGCCAAGGAGCAGTTGTTAAGGTAAACAATGGTGATGGTGATGATGATGATTATTATAATAACTAAAAAGTAGTTTGAAATGGATAGCATAACTGTAACATGCACTGAAACTAAATAATAATTCGTGCAAAGATTAAAAAGCAGGCAGACGATTAATTACGAAGCGGGATTTTAGAAATATTGGTAACGTTATTAGTGGGAATATCATTCACGATTTTAACTAATGTTAATTAATTAATTAATAATATTATGAATAACAAATAAGGTAATTTGGTTCTGTTTGAATATTTTTACGTTACGACAGAAACAACTCGATAAGGAAATGGGACACAGAAAAACAAACCAATTGAGAAGAAATAATTTCAGCGCCAAATAAATGACGACGTAAAACCCGAATTACGACGAATAACAAGAAAACGCAAATAAAATAAAAATAATAACAATAATAATAACAATAACAATGCGCTCAGAAATTATGGAAATAAATATGACAACGAAAATAAAAGCATAAAGTAACAATCGCTACAAAGTAAGATGGATCGCTGGAAATGGGTAATTCGATGATGGTGATGATGATGACGATGACGATGATGATGATGATGAATGATGATGATGATGATGATGACGACGATGATGATGATTATGATTACGACAATAGTTAAACGCAAAAAAAAAAAATAAAAGGCAAATAAAACATGAAGGCTCAGAACTTTACTCGAACAAAACAGAAGGTCAAAGTTCGAATCAGAAGAATTCAGAAGCAATGGAATTCATCCAATCACCCAATCTTTACTCACAATATCGTCTCAAACGTCCACCCAACTCTCCCCAAACTTTAACCCCCATTCTACCCAAGAAACTCCCCAAGCGGCACCCACTCGAAGATCCGTTGACTCTGATGATGCAATCGTTTCCCTGGACTGAGCTCCTCATGGCGTTGTTGTGGGAGATGCAAAGGTAGTAGGCACCATCCCTGTGGTCCTCCTCCATGACGTTGGCGAAATGAAAGTTGCCTGTTGTTGTTGCAATCGTTGCAAGTTGTTGTAATTGTTGCAAGTTGTTGTAATTGTTGCAAGTTGTTGTTGTAATTGTTGCGTGTTGTCAATCGTTGCAAGTTGTTGTTGTTGTAATTGACGCAAGTTGTTGTTGTGATTGTTGCATGCTGTTATTATTCAATGAAACATTTCGAGCTTGTTTATGGCCATACATGAAGATCGGTCAATTATTGGAAGCTAATGACTACGTCACGATGACGATGACATTGACGATGAAGAATGTTAAGGAGTTGTTGAAGTGTAAATAATAACGACAATGATAAACTTCCGAGTGACCTCATTTCGAGATGAAACACGAAACCATCCAATAGGAAGTAGGAAATGTAGGTCGGTTTTAGGAAAGAAAAATCGAGTTAACCTCTTGTTGATAAAAAAACGCAGACGGTACGATGAAAGAATTATGATAATGAACAGATGATGGTAGTAATGGCCGTGATGATGGCTACGATAAAGACGATGATGATGATGAGGAGGAAGAGGAAAATGATTATGATGGTATGGTAATGATGATGATGATGATGGCGATGATGACGATGATGGTTTAGGAAGCGTAAATCTTCAAACGTAAGTACATAGATGAGTAAGAAAGGGTTATTTGAAAGCTCTTTAGTCCCACAACCATCATCATCATCATCATCACCCTCCACCATAACCTCCATTATCACCATCTTCACCATCACCATCATCCAACATCTTTTCGTAAATTTTTTAAACTTTTGAGCTCCATTAGAATTAAAAATGAAACCATACCCGGCAATATTCCATCTTGAAAT
>JAJTWR010000266.1:1392500-1397500 GCA_021613335.1 Whitmania pigra
TGTTGTTGTTGCTGTTATTCAACAATGACATACAGGTGTTGTTGTGATGATAAGATGAACAGAAGTGTTAAAAAAGAATGCTAGTGATGATGATGATGATGATGATGATGATGATGATGATGATGATCGTAAAAGGAGGTGAGTGGTGAACAACATTGACTGAAAAAAACTGGAGGATGGAAAGACTCACAACCAAACAGGATACCTGGATGCAATGGAGGAAGTAAGCACAGGATGCACCTGAATTATGGATGGATGGATGGATGGATGAATTAATGAATGAACGAAGAGATGAATGGATGGGTAGCTGGGCATATTTATACATGGATGGATAGACTGTTGGCTGGAGCGATCGAAGTTAGAAAACGTCATCCAAGGACATTTGGAAGTAAATATCTGCGTAAATACCACCGAGATAACAGAACGAAAGTAGCACAAGTATCGGAATACAAAGACAAACATCATTGAGGAGGAAGAAGAAGAACATGATGATGATACTGATGATGATGATGATGATGATTACAAAAGAGGAAAGGTGAAGGTCAACAAATAGGAAGCCATCTTTTCCTGGAATTAGGTAAAGAGTCCCAGGGAGGAGTTATTTTGCCAACAAATGATTTGCATTTCTTTGTTGACGAACAACAAACTTTTGCAAACATCTAATTCCAATGATGACAAATATTAGCATTTATTATTAATACATTATTACAATATTATTAATGTAATATTATTATTAGGTGAAATGATAATTTTATTTTTAATATATTATTAAATATTATTAATGTAATATTATTATTATTATTATTATTGTGTATTTACGTGCCATTGTCGTCCATTTAGTATCACGGGCAAGAAAGACGACATCACCATATTCATTATCGTCATCATCATCGTGGCACCATCATCATCATCATCATTTTCATCATCATCTTAAATATCGCCATCATTATCATCATTACCTTCATAGTCCAGGTTGTATCTCATGGTGTTCTCCAGGGGAAGCAGTTTGGCGCCCTTCTTGACGGTGCCCCAGTAAACGTCGGGGGTTGGGTAGCTCTTGGGGGGGTTGCACCTGAGGGTGAGGTTGTCTCCGACTCGAACGTTCACAATTTGGGGCTCTTTGACGGTCGGAAAACTTTCCTGAACTGGATTAAGTAAAAGTGGTGAGAAACAGTGTGGGTGATGATGATGATGATGATGATGGTAGTGATGGTGGTGATGGTAGTGATGGTGGTGATGACGATGTTTCGAAGCTAATGGCAGCTGGTAAAATGGTGAGGATGAGAAATAAATTACTCCACTAGAGCGAGTAAACAGGGTTATTATGTCGAAACTCATGCATCCTGTGATGGTAGTATCGATTATGATGATGATGATGATGATGATGACGACGACGACGACGACGATGATGATGATGGTGACGTCGACGACTATATTGATTATGAAAATGATATTGATGGTAACGATCTCCATACTTTCCATCATCATCATCATAATCATCATCAATACCATTGCCACCACCATCGTCATCATCATCATCATCATCATCATCACTCACCGGCCATCTTGAGGAGCGTCTTGACACTGGCAGCTGTACCGTACCTGTTCTTGACGATGCACTGGTAGTAACCTTCGTCCTTCAAGTCGTTGTTGTACAAGGTCATCGTTCCCTGATCCTCCTCCTTGAAAGGCCTTTCTGCCTCTGATTTTTCCAGAGGCTCACCGTCCTTGAACCACTGGAAACTGTCAGATGGATGGATGGATGGATGGATGGATGGATGAGACAGAGTAATGAAAGTGAAATGTGAAAGTGAAAGTGAGAGTTAGTGATACGCTATAAAAATTATGATCGTTGGCTGTGATTTGTTATGCTATTATTATTGCTATTATAATTATTATTATTCAATAGTATTAATATTATTAATAGAAACATTGACGTGGTGATGATGACGATGTTTTTATGACGAAACTAACACGAGTGGGGGAGTCCCAGTTGCCTCGCATGGAATTTCCACTTCCTCCATGTTCTTGAATGTGGATTCGTAAGGAGGATGTACGGTGATGCTGGGTGGTCTGTTGACTGATGATGATGATGATGATGATCATTATAAAAGTAATAATTAAATAAATAATAGTTATTATTATAATAATAACAATAACCTTATTTATAAAAATAATATTAATAAGCAGAATACAATGAAATACAAATGATATGAAATAAAATATGGTTATAATGGTAAATATATAATAATAATAATAATTGTGATGATGATGATGATGTTAATAATAATAATAATATGTATAATTGTAAAATAGAGATTACAAAACAGAACCAACCTCTGCTTCTATATTGATGTTCTACGAAATAAATAAAATAAAATCAACTTAAATGTTTAAAACTAAATTAACAACAAAATCCGAGAAATTATTTGAACGAAAATTAAAATTCGATTAACCTGATATAATTTCAAATTAGATTTATTAACCGAAAAGTTTTAATAAATGATATTTTTAATAATTTAAATAAAATGAAAGTATTTTTCTAAACAGTTTTTGTAGTCAAGAGAATCATTGAACTAAAAGGCGAAGGTTAATTTATTTGAATAAAAATAATTTATTTAAAATTATATATATATAATTAAGCAATGATAATAATAATAATGTTAAAGTAATAATTTAAAATATTATTATTTATTAATTTATAACATTATAAAATTAATAATAACAAAATGTATGTCTCAATAAATCAAAATCAAATTTCAATTTGAAATATTTTTTAAACAGCTAGATTAGACAGCTAAGTAAAAAATACTTGTATACCATTATCAGCACCATTATCCATATCATCACAATTTCACCATTATCGATGTCACAATCATCATTGTCACCATTATAATCATCATGACCATCATCATCATCATCATCATCATCAAAATCATCATCATCAAGGTCACCATTATAATTACCACCATCATGACTCACCTTCTTTCTGGAAGGTCATGGTCGTTGCCAGAAGCAGGAGGAAACAAGCCTGCTGCATCTTCTGATGCATTACGTGTGCATTCATCCTTCAATTTCAAATTTTACAAGCATTCTACCTGTTTTTATTTGTTTAATAATTTATAAAATTTATAAAATTAATAAATTACGGATTATTATTATTATCATCATGATCATAATTTATTATTATTATTATAATTATTATTATATTATATTTTTTATTACTAATAATTATAAGGTGAAAGTAATTGAGCAGGCTTCCCACGAAATGAATCGAAAATTTCTACGTTTCCATGGGAACTGAACGATCGTTTAATTGTCGTGCTAGTTATATGGGATGAGGAAGAAGAAGAGGATGATGATGATGATGATTAATAAATTATCACTACTATTAATAACAATATTAATACTATTATTATTATTATTGTTATTATTATTATTATTATTATTATTATTATTATTATTATTATTATTATTATTATTATTATTATTATTATTATTATTATTATTATTATTATTATTATTATTATTATTATTATTATTATTATTAACATTAAATATCACTCATACCCGCTCAACAATCAAGAATGGAATGACATACAATTTCCTCAACTGTCAGTTTCTAACCTCGTCCTAATTACAGGTCCACAATAGGATGAAAGGCCAACATTAACCAAATGGAGCCTCATAGTGTAAGGCTCAGATACTCTCACAAATGTCATCGCTATCTCTCTTTGTGTTCTCTCGTTTAATAATGATTATTAAGTCGCATTTAGACGTCTGCCTTCGTTCCGAGTCTTTCGCGCTTGTCGTGGAATGCCACAGAAATGACGGAATGTAAATCGTTTACGTCACCTTAAGTTGAAATGATTTAATGTGAAATGACTGTAATTATTGTACTGTAAGAGGAAGGCATTATTACTAATAGCGATGATGATGATGACGAGTTTAATAGCCGTGTGCTACTCCCTGGAATACATTACCTAAATCGTTACCATCACTGCGTCATCATCATCTTCATCATCATCATCAATATCATCAATATCATCATCGTCGTCGTCGTCGTCATCATTTTAAAAGAGTAACAATGGATGATGATTTAATTGTAAATTTAAATATAATTGTATGAAATAGTAATTTTAATTAATAATTTAATTTAATAATTATTTAACTAATAAAAGTTTTCTCAATCCATCCATCCATCAATGGCTTTGAATGTGATAAGAAGATGGAGGAGGTGATGACTGTTAAAGGTTCAGCATCCCTTGGAGAATGGAACCAGGTGTTTGATGAAATTAATTATTAACATTATTATTTTTTTTATTGTTATTTTTATATTTTAATATTATTATTATTATTATTATTTTTATTATCATCATTATTAAACATTGAAATTAAAATGATTTTTTTCAATTAAATCTATTAAGATAATTACGTAATACTATAATAAATATTATTATAATTATATATTATGTTAATTATTATTATTGTTTATCACATTATTGTACAATAAGGTTTGCATGTCATTAATTAACAATATCACCAATACAATATAATACATAAATAATTGGATTATACGTGAAATCAATAATTATTTTTAAAAAATGAGAACCGCCATAAACTGCAATAATCCAGGTGAAATTACGTGTCATCCTTCGAAGCTCTTTTTACGAGATGACCTACAAAAAGTGGCTGTTCGTTGACCCCAATCGACTTGACCTTTGACTTGTGACGCACTTCCGGTTAGCCGTGACGTTTCGCATTCGTGTGCAGGTTCAAGTGACACTTTGCGAGTCGCTGGTGGTCGGCGGTGAATTAATTCACTATCCTATTTAATCGTTGATTCATTCATTCGTTCACTAATTCAACTACTACTCAGTGACCCATTCAATCGCTTATGAATTCATTCATGCACTATTTCATTCATTCATTCATTCGCTATAATATTCATGTACTAATTCACCAATTAACTTGAACCATTCCACTTGTACATTAGCTCC
>JAJTWR010000266.1:1402500-1455000 GCA_021613335.1 Whitmania pigra
CGATATTAAAAGTCATAAGTCAAACAATTTCGTGTGCTAAATAACGACATCATTTAAGCCTACTTTAACTTTTATATCGTGAATGTGTATGCGGTCATTTGGTTTTATTGCAAGATTGAATTTTTAATACTAAATATTATACATATTATACTTATCACAAATATTACACTTAATAATAATTAAGCATTTTAGTCTAAAATAATGGCAAAACCCTTAATACTAATTTATGGTGCTTAAGGAGAAACCTTCTCCACCTTAAAATATTAAATACAGATGCTATTCCGTCGCCGTTTATCTGTGACTAACGTTCATAATGAATTAAATACTTGTTTATTAAATGACTTTTCACAGCTGACTGAGCCTTGGAGATTGTGGTTATAATAATATAAATTGGGGTTATAATAATGGCTTTTTGCAACCTCTCCTTAGGGATTACATTACGCTTGTTTCGTTCGCTCCATAAAACACAAAGCATTGGACTACAAGAACAGCAAAGGAAATTGCCAATGCGATCGATACGATCAGCTCAATTTGTACTTTTTTTTTTAGAAAATTCAGTGATTTCCATGTTACTCTCGATGTGGAATGAAATAGAGAAAGTCAGACTATTTTTCAAACAATTCGAAAAATAAATAATAGAAGATTTTTCCATCCAAAGTTCGTGCAGGGTGAGTAATGACAGTGTTGACTGTGACGAGGTGCTAATCCTTTGGGTAAATCATTTGTCTTTTGATTGCATTCAGTTCGTGACTGATTGTAAAAAAAATTTGAATAAAACAATGATGTTTGAGAACAAACATGTCATCCCAAAAGCTGTAACTGGTGAATGTGTCTCTGAATGTCGACTTGCAGATGTCCGTAGCTTGATCCAGCATGCAAGGCGCAGCAGCCATTAATGTCGCCGAGGTAAAATGGCTGTCCATCATAATGATGTCAAAAGTTGACATAATAATTATTGGTAATTATTAATGGTTATTAAAAGTGGTAATTTGTTCTTTTAAAATAATTTCATTCTATCAGTTTTAGGCGCTTTTACTTTTACTCTGCTCTGTGGCTGTTGACTGTTCTAGTGCCGAGTACAGGACAGGAGTTTATTGAATTTTGTAAAGTTTGGCTTTAATATGGCACTTTTGCAGAGAATTAGCAACTTATGTTTATCTATTAAGTAAGTTTTAGAGCATGTCTGAGAATGTCAGGCGTTTTTTTGTCCTCAACAATTTTTGTCGCGAATTCGAAGCCGTGTTTGACCTCATAGCTTTTGAAAAATAAAGAATATGACTTTCTGGCAAATATATAAGCGCCTTTTATAATTTTTTTTAGTACATTTTAGTTTACGCTCGTACGTTATTTAAATAATGTCATATTAGCAATATATTTTTTTAAAATTTTATTTGAATTGATTTTGGAATTTAAATTATATTTTTTATTTCCAGAAAGCCAGTGCAAGAATTGTGCAGAGCAAGTCATGTCAGCACAGGTAAAATGCAGGAGAGATTGATGATTTTAATTTAGGAACATTCTTGACTTTGAAGTTACCTTATGTGACATTGTGTCTTCAATGATGACTTAGAGCACATGTGGCATTCAATTGAAATGCCATTCCAAAATTACTTATAAATTTCTGATTGCAAGGACATGGTTCACAATTTCATTGGCAAAATAAAATATATTCTCAAGATTGATAATTTTTTTAAATTATATAGTCTGGGTGAGAAATGCAAGAGATAATTTGAAATTACGGATGTAGAGAATTGAAATAATAACATTAATGGTAACTTAATGCATAATGAAATAACAACAATAATGGTAACTTAATGCATAATGATGATTTAATGCATAATGATGACTTAATGCACAATAACTGCAGAGATCAAACGAATCAACAAAATCCTCGTGGCAAACCGAGGCGAAATTGCCGTGAGGGTCATGAAAACGGCCAAGAGGATGGGGATTCAAACCGTGGCCGTGTACAGCGATGCGGATCGTGATTCGTTGTTCGTTCAAATGGTGAGCAGACGAGTGTTTTGGGATCTGGCAGTAGACCATGACCAAAACTATTATTGTTTGGTGTCTGGAGCAAAGGAAATTATTATGATGACATATATGGTGTTGTAAATCATTTTGAACAGAGGCATCGAACAGCAGTTTATGGTTAAAATGTATTTCCTTCAACACGCTTGATTCATTCACGGCTAACATTCTCATTAATATTGAGTCTCGTTAATATTCATGATACCCGATAAATTATTCATCAGGCAGACGAGGCTTACAACATCGGCCCTGCAGCTTCTCTGGAAAGTTATCTGAGAAAGGACAAAGTAATCGAGGCAGCCAAGAAGTCAGGAGCTCAGGTATTAATTAGCATAATTTAAGCAGGCATGCAATTAGTAATGCTGTAATGTCAAATAAATTAACATGCATTATTAAATTTTCTATTAAACATTGTCGACGTAAAAGTGTCGAGGAGATTGTTATTATTATTAGTAGTAATATTAATAACCATGATCGCATTCATAATTTTAGTATTTGTAATTGCCAGGCCATCCATCCTGGATATGGATTTCTGTCTGAAAACATGGAGTTCGCTGAGCTGTGTCCTCAGGAGGGACTCATTTTCATCGGTCCTCCGTCCACTGCCATCAGGGATATGGGGATCAAGAGGTACTGATGATGATGATGATGATGATGATGATTTTGGTGATGATGGTGATGGTGATGTTTGTGATGATGGTGATGGTGATGTTGGTGATGATGGTGATGGTGATGTTGATGATGACTATCTCTCCATATTTGAATAATTTCTGATGATATTGGGGATGTCTGACATTATAATTATCTTGATTATCATAAGTTATAAATTATTACCACTTGTTATTACTATGCGTTATTACTATCATTATTATTTGTGCATTTTTATTAGTTACACACTAGAGGACTATTGCAATTGCAATGACTTTGCTTAACGATTCGCAATCAGCACCTCGAAGAGCATCATGTCTTTGGCCGGCGTGCCCGTGATCGACGGTTACCACGGAGACCACCAGTCGAACGAGAGACTCCTCGAGGAAGCGGAGAAGATCGAGTTCCCCGTGATGATCAAAGCTGTGAGGGGAGGAGGAGGAAAGGTGGGTGAAAATTTATATTTTAGTTTATTTATTTATGTTTTTATTATTTTTTAATTTTTTTATTTATTTTATTTACATTTGTTTTATTTATTTCAGTTATTTATTTTTTTATTTTTTTATTTATTTAAGTTTTTTTTTTTTTTAAATTCGTAATTCATAACTCCAACCGACCGTAGACATCGACTTAGCAACTTTTCAACTCCGCTGTCGTTTCCGTCTCCAAACGCAGGGAATGAGAATTGCGACCTCCAAGGACGAGTTCCTCTCGCAACTCGAATCCGCCCGGAACGAAGCCGAGAAGGCCTACAACGACACAGTGGTTCTCCTGGAAAAGTACGTCGACACTCCGAGGCACGTCGAGGTGCAGGTGTTCGGGGATCAGCTGGGCAACTACGTCTACCTGTACGAGAGGGACTGCAGCGTTCAGAGGAGGCATCAGAAGATCATCGAAGAGGCTCCTGCTGTGAGTTGATGGTCGTTAATTATTTATTTAATAAATTATTTATTTATTTATTTATTAGTTACTTTGTTTATACATGGTAATTTTATTTTAAATGAAAAAGCTTACATTAATCATTCAATTTAAGCTCAATCATTAAATATGTTGGTAAATTACTAGCCAACAGTAATTAAGTGGGTTATGTGATCTAATGTATGAAATGTAGCATAGTAACATTGGTTGTATTAATGAGCTCAGTTTCACCTGTGTCGATCTATGTCTCCCGCAGCCTCACATATCCGAGGAAACGAGGAAGCAGTTGGGAGAGGCAGCCGTCCGGGCAGCAAGGGCCGTCCAGTACGTCGGAGCTGGTAAGATGGACGTTGTCGTCGGTTACCATCATAATTATCGACGCGATCGCAGTTACTGCTGCCAGTGCAATTTCTCAATTTCAATTTTGAATGTTTCAAAATAACAAGCTTCATCCTCATCATTATCATCTGCTTCATCATCGTCATCGTCATCATCACGCTCTTCTTCATCACCGTCATCATCACAATCATCATCGTCCTCAAGGCACGGTAGAGTTTATAATGGACAAGGATGAGAAGTTTTACTTCATGGAGATGAACACGAGACTCCAGGTCGAACATCCGGTCACCGAGATGATCACGGGCACCGACCTGGTCATGTGGCAGATTATGGTTGGTGATGCTGATAATGCTGGGGATGGCTTTAACAGCATATATTAACAACAATAATAATAATAATAATAATAATAATAATAATAATAATAATAATAATAATAATAATAATAATAATAATAGTAATAATAATAATAATAATAATAATAATAATAATAATAATAATTAATAATAATAATAATAATAATAATAATAATAATAAATAATAATAATAATAATAATAGTGATGATAATAATAATATTATTTATGACAATTAAAATGATTACATTTCATTGTTTTTCTCGACGAGATTTGAGGATTTGACTCGTTGCACGCAGATAAGCATCTCTGTGAATGTCATTACGTACGACACAACTAACGCAACACGCACACCGTCCATTAAAACGTAACCGACACTCTCGACAGGTGGCATCCGGTCAACCTCTCCCGGTAAAACAGGAAGACCTCGTTCTCAGAGGGCATGCCTTCGAGGCAAGGATTTACGCAGAGGATCCTGAAAATAATTTCATGCCGGGTGCAGGACCTTTGACCTACTTGAATGCACCTGAGGTCACCGACACAGTAAGGGTTGAAACCGGTGTCAGACAGGGTGGGTATTCCTGGTTATAATATTGCATTGTTATTTAGTTCAGTAATAATATTTGATTTTACGTTTGAGTTGATAATAATAAAAATAATGTTATAATATATCATGTTATTATTATTAATTATGTTGTATTATAATATGATTATAATTACATAATTTTTTAATTTATATGTTGTTGATTATGATTAATTACCTATAATGCCAAAATTTGTGATATGGTTGATTGCCATTATTATTTGGATGATCTTGTGCCATCACTTCTGATTGGCCAGGGGATGAGGTCACAGTTCACTACGATCCAATGATAGCAAAGCTTGTCGTGTGGTCCGATGACAGGAGATCTGCCCTCATAAAATTACAAAGCAGACTGAGGGAGTACAATGTAAGGCAATAAATTATTGCTGTTGCAATATCACCTGGTTAAATATTAATTAATAATAATAATATTAATATTAATGATGATGATGATGATGATGATAATAACAACAATAATATATTAATAATAATAATAATATTAATATTAATGATGATGATGATGATGATGATAATAACAACAATAATAATATTAATAATAATAATAATAATAACTGTCATTTGGTGACATTAATTTAATTTAATGACATTCCAATTCTTCTGGCCATTCAGATCGTGGGGCTCAACACAAACGTCCAATTCCTAGATGACCTGGCAGGTCACAAGGATTTCCAGGAGGGCAGGGTTCACACAGGGTTCATAGGTCAGCACCACGATGAACTCTTTCCCCGAAGAACTCTGACCAATCACGACGTCTGCTCGGCCGCCCTCGCGTTCTTATTGGTCGAGCAGAAGCGAATGAAAACCGTCAAGTTGCCCCCTTGTACAGGTCGACATGGAAATGAAATTAATTGATGCTATTTTTGAGATGTTGTTGGCTTGTAATAAGTTAATAATTTTTTAATAAGTTGTGAATTTTTTAACAAATTGTTTCAACGAAGCAGACGAATTCTCCCCATTTTCAACCAGTCCCGGAGTTAGATTCAATCACAACAGCACAAAGATTGTCAAGTTGAAGGACGGATTGCAAGGTTGTTGTGTCTGCTGTTATCACTGTTGTTATCATTGTAATTTTAGAATTCGATATTGTGTATAACTTTCATCAATCTAATTAAATTATTATTGTTACTATTATCATCATCGTTATTATTATTATTTTCATCATTAATATTAACATAATAATCAATACCTTCTATTTGTCACAGATTTTCAAGTGGCTGTGACCTTCTTGGGGAACAAGGAGTTCAAGGTCACCCTAAACGACCGATCGCAGGATGCCAGGGCGTGGCTCGACGAGAGCCAACCGAACAAGACCCTGTTCGTGTGCAGCATCGATGGATTCGTGTCGAAGAGCAATGTGGTTTTGAATGAAGACGTACTTCATGTTTTTAATTCGGTGAGTTTTAAGAAGTTTTAAGGAGCGTCCACCGTAAAACTGAGGTCCCTGATGGAAAGCCCAACTTTGGGTCCGAATCATGTTCAACGCTGTGCTTTGGAATTTAATCAAACAAATAAATAAATTATTATTATTTACGTTAAAGAATTGTTAACTGATGTCAGCTTCAGTCTTGGCATTGTGATCAGTGTATTATCTAAGCAATCCTTCTTTTTAGAATCCTCACGACAAATTTCTTTGACATTGACTTCGGCATTTGATGTAGTTTTATAATTTAATGTTTTTTAACATAATTTGAAAATAAATACGGTTTTTTGCAATAAACCCACTCCATACCCCGACCTATTCCAACGTCCTGTTTTTAAACACCGACAGAGAGGCAGTTACCAAATCAGAGCCCCTTACCCGAAGTTTGTTTCCAGCCTCACGGGGGATTCTGAAGGGTCGCAGTCCACTGGTGGGGCCCGGTCACCCATGCCTGGGGTGGTGGACAAGATCTTTGTCAAACCGGGGGATGAAGTCGGGTACGGCGATCCCGTTGCCGTCGTCATCGCCATGAAGATGGAGGTAGCGTCGACCTTTGACTGTATTGGTTTTTATGTTTTGTATTTAATCGATCACCTGTTTGCAATAATTTGTATTATTATCAATTGACTATTTATTCTTTTTTTACAATTAATAATAATCTGTACGATTACTAATTTATAATTGTAGTGTAATATAACCCTTTAATCATGTTCACCATTTCCTTAGTACGTCGTTCGAGCTCCGAGCTCGGGCCTCGTGACGAAGGTGGCACATCGGGTCGGAGAAACCGTTCGCAAGAATGCCGAACTGGTCGTCATCGAGGAGAAGAACAAGTCACAAGGGTAGAAGGGTGTCGTTCCATGTTGATGACGTTCTTGTCATTCATGCTGCTGTTGATGTTGATGATGCATTCATTGATTCATTGTTGTTGTTGCTGATGATGTTGATGTTGTCGTTGTTAATGTCGAATCATTGCCAATTGGAATCATGCCCGTCCAATGAATTCTGAAGACCTATCAGGAATGTAGTAAACATCGATTGTAAATTGTGTCATTGAATGTTAGACATCGTGTTGCTCGACCAAAAGCGACGATGCCTTCCAAGCAGACGAGTTCTGCATGATCGTAATGTTTGGTCATCGTCGGAAAATTTATTTTCAAATTAGTTAGTAAATTTAGTCTGAATATTTTAAGTTGAGTATCTTTTGTTTAAAAACAATTGTGACCAATGATCTTGTTTGTGCCTTGCAACTGTCTGACTCGCATAATAATATCATAATATCATAATATTATAATTATATTATAATTATTGATTTTATAATATCATAATATTATAATTATATTATAATTATTGATTTTATTATTCAAACGACTGCTGAGATGTTTTTCAGAAGTTTTGTATTTTCTGTTGCTAATTATTCTCGTTACTAAACATATCGCGCTGATGTTTTGGTGTGATTGCATCACTTCAACATCATCATCATAATCATCATCATTAGCCATCATCATCATCATCATCATCATCATCGGTAATGAACAGTCAGACTTAAAGTGATGTTGTTTCGATGTTCTTGTCCAAGATTTTTTGTGCTGCCACAAGTTACACCTGAATTGGTGTCAAAGAACAGGACGAAATGAGATCGTCATGCCGGATTTGGCCCGGTGGAGGCCCACAACCACCCGCGCCAGTCCTGTTGCCCCGCCCCCTCTAATAACAACAACAATAATAATAATAATAATAATAATAAAAATGGTGACGATGATGATAATAATAATAATAATTATAATAACAATGGTGACGATGATGATAATAATAATAATAATTATAATAATGATAATAATAATAGTAATAATAATAATATGTTTATTTATAGAGCGCCATATGCGTCGTCATCATCATGAGCCAATTACATTTTTTTATTTGGTTGGTGGAGGCCCCTGAAACGTGGCATATCCCGACCACGGCTAAATAGGGCAGCGTATCTGATTGTAGGTTTATCGGAGTATCTTACGCTGTGAGGGTCGCTTAGTACGAACGAGTAAAAAGTAAAAAAGCTCCTTAAAAGGTATTAAAATTACTAATTCATAGATCCTACTTTGAGATTAAAATCATGTTTCATGTGAAACAACTGGAAAATAATAATTACAAAAAAACAGCATATGTTCGATCTTTAAATCTTAGAAAAAGTTCGCTGGTAGCGCACGATGAACTACAAAACGTGTCAAATGGTTGACCAGGTCGTTGTCATCGTCGTCGTCATCGTCGACACAATCATCATCATCGTTGTCGTCACCATCATCACCATCGTTGTCGTCACTATTATCATCATCGCTATCACTACCATCGCAGATCATCACCATCATGGCAGATCATCATCATCATCACCACCATGGCAGATCATCATCATCATCATCACCACCATGGCAGATCATCATCATCATCACCACCATGGCAGATACCCATCACGCTGGACTTGCAGGCAGGTTGGCTCCAAAGAATCGGAGTTTTTATTGAAAAAACTTGTGACTTGTCTTGTATTTCGCACTCAGTAACCTCAAAAGGATCCCACTTCTTCATTCTTCATTCGTTTTTGCATTCTTCCATCCATCCATTCATTCATCCATTCATTCATTCATTCATTCAATCGCTCGCCCACTAATTCATTCGCTCATTCGTTCGTGCACTCATTCATTCATTGCTTTATTCAGTCATTCGATATTAGGCTATTTGTAATAGTTTATAATTTTTAGTTTTATTTTTATTTTTCAATCAAATATTACATTATCTGCTAATTCACGCTGATACCGTGACAATTTAATTTAGCATGTCATTCTGCGTTGGCAAGCAATCAATCCTCTCTTACAGGCAATATCAGCCAAAATTTTTTAGTAATGTTTGACATGGCGAAAATTTTATTGCTATTTCTATATTTTTATCGGTGATTTTATAACGCAAATAAATCAAATTCGGACATAGCGATTGGTCGACGTAGTAGCCAATTGTCGGTCGTTATGACGATCAAGTGCCAGAGCTTGTAAACCTCTGTTTGTTAAAAAAAAAAAAAATCCAACACTTTCTTAAAATACAACTGCAACTCTCAACACGTTCGTTCGTAATTCCTTCCCGCCTCTGACAACAACAACAACAACAACAACCAACAACACGTGAACAAACAGCTACCACTCACTCGCATGCACTCCTCGTCACGATCATCATCATCATCATCATCATCATCATAATCGTCATCATCATCATCATCATCATCATCATCATCATAATCGTCATCATCATCATCATCATCATCTTCTTCATCATCATCATCATCATCATCATAATCGTCATCATCATCATCGTCTTCGTTATTACCATTAGGACAGTGGCTCTCACATTTAACCACAGAAGCGCTTAATTCCTGATGATCATTTTCGTGATGATGATGACGATGATGGTGACGACGATGACGATTTAATCCCTTTAAATTTGTTCTCCTTTAAGACGAAAATCATATCCCAGGACCACATCCCCCCCCCGAATGCTTTGCATAACCCTCGACTATGTTGAATTGTTGCACATTTCTCTGCACTTAAAACGATCGCTTTTAGAAGACGATGAACTCTTCAATCATGTTTGAAAAAGAGAAAAAAAGTTTCAAAAACAAAAAATTAAAAAAAAATTATAACAAAAGCGGAAATATTTATTCACACAAAACACCAACAAGACCACCAGAGTTACGAAAGGTTAAAGGTTAGACGTACTGACCGAAGTGACGTCACGTGGTCGGCGGTGATTGGTCAATTGGTTCCACCATTCAATGACGAGGTAACAAAGGCCGTTCGTAAACCGAAACCGGAAACGGTTGGCCGCGTCTGGTAATTCCAACTCCAATGTACAAACATAAACTGGTCATTTTGCAGGGGGGATGCCGATGATAATGATGCTGTTAATAACCCTAAACTCAACATCGATAAGAAATTTTGACGATGCAAATTTTTGATTCGAAATAAGCAGGCCAAACGTTCGAATGTGAACCTCAAAAAGTAATCAAACAGAAATAAAAATCGATTTTCAAACTCAGAAATGAAAGTCGGTGAAGATGTAATTAATTAGTGTGTACACTACTGTACAGCAGTGACAACTGTGTAGCAGTTGGTCGTTGAGGAGCCAGATATTCATTTGCACCGATTAACCCACCCAAAAACGCCCCAGGGTAACGTTAGGGTAGAAAAAAAAAACAACAACAACCAGAAATTAAAGATCTTTTTCTTCTGTTTTATCCAATTAACACTAATTTATACAGCCACACATTTATCAAATAAATTCATATCAAAAATCGCAAAACTCAGATATCATGGGAAGATGGACAAACGGATTCCTAAAAATTCTCGAAATTTTCTCTCAAAAAAAAAAAAGCCAAGACTGGGATTCGAACAGGCACCTGTGCATTTCAAATCAACTGGAAACGAACTAATGCCCCATCAACCTGGTAGCAGAAAGTCAAAGCAAGAAATAAAACGCAATTGGTTCTTAGCGCTCGACACTGGCAAACTATTACGGTGTGCAACTAACTGCCGTGTAATTACCTTTAATTACCTGTAATCATCTTTAATCACCTGTAAACAGCCTCGATGGACAAAAGAAGGAGGATGCGCACGTTACGTCCAAGAGTGGAAAAATGGAGATAGTGAGTGATCGAGGAGGCAAAAAAGGTTTCCAATTAAGAAATTCAAAAGAAAAAAGCTTCGCATTGCAACGCCCTCTCCCGACAAAAATGCTCTTTCCTGGAGCGTCTGTTTCGTGCCGTCGTCGACGATGATGATGACGATGACGATGACGATGATAGTGGTGATGAATTTGAAGGTCGCCTGAAATTGTGGTCCAAAAAAGTAGTCTTCTGGACGATACATCAATAAAAATGAAGACAACAACAACAACAGCAGCAACAACTCTTTTAAATAATTAAATATTTTAAATCCTATCAATCTCAAAAATGGTTCTCTAAAACGAGATCAAAGATAATTCAACTTTTCTTTAAAAAAAAAAAAATATGCATATAATAATAATAATAATAATAATAATAATAATAAAATAAATATTTACTAAACATTCAAACGCCGTGACCATTTCGGTGGTTGAGAAAAAAATTGAAGAGGAGACTTGACAAATAATCGTATTATCATTATAAAAATTAAAAATATAAACAAAGGAACACAATCAGTATTGGTGATAATTACGAGCACTGAGCATTATGGATATGTGTGGTCGCCTCGTGGGATGTCCTACGAGGAAGTACGTATAAGAAGCCAGACATTCATTCGATAGTCGTCGAGTAGTATTACTTGCAGATTTGGATCTCCACCGTCTTTTCGCAGGTCTGACACTTTACGTGGCAGCACCATTGGAAGCGGCAGTTACAGCGCTCGGAGATGCGCGTCCTCTGGCTTTTGTAGCCACGACCGCAGCACATGAGGTTGCAGCCGCCGGTGTCGCTCGAATGACGATCGCACTGTCGACCACGCGTTCCGAACGAACCCATGGCCGGGTCGGACTCGCAAAAGTCCGGAGATTTCTCTGTGTAGAGTAGGTCGTCCTTGGTCGATCTCTTGAACTTTCTGTCGCTTCGGACGAGTCGCGTTCCTTGTCGATTGAAGGCAACTTTGATGGCGCCATCGTAGCGATCCCTGAGTCTGTCTCCTGTTTGTCGAAACGAAGGCAGTTGGTTCCAACAGGTTCTGACGTTGCACGACCCTGAAACTCCGTGGCACTTGCACCCTATTTTCACGAACTTGTAGACAGCCTATGGAAATACGAGAAGACCGCTTTATGGAACTTCAAAATGGTAAAAGTTAAGAAATAGATGTTATTAGGTGAATTGAAGATGCTTGGTTGATGTGTTTGCAACCCATCCACTAGCAAGAAAGGCACTCGGAATCGGTTGCCAAATTGCATAACAATTCATAACAATTGCATTACAATTTATAAACATTTTGTTTCCAGAAAATCTACAAATTTATCCTACTGCCAATATTCCAACATGAATGGACATGACTGGTCTGTATTTTTCTAAGAATTAAAAGTATAAAAACATTTTTCTAAACTTTCAAAGCCCAAGACATCCAATTAAAAATGGTCCTTTCAGACGCTATTTCCCTTCTCCACTAATAAAAGAAATGCTTGAATAATGTAAACACATCCATATCTCTCAGGGTCTCATTCCACTAATTATTTCAGCTATTCCATGTTACCTCCACTTCTTCGTCCGGAATAATAGCCTCGGGCTCATTGGAAGCGTGGAAGTGATCATTTTTAAACTCGGGGTAGAACGGCATCAGCTGTTCTCTGTGCCAGACTTTTCAATCATTAACATTTTTTGGCTGAAAAACAATTGAGTAAGGAATGCCATCCCAAGAGAGTTGTACGAAAGAGTCGATAGTCGTCGTCTGTCGCCAAATTAAGTGGCAACGTCCCTAGAGACGGAAAAAGATCTGCCTTTCTTTGGGCTCGAAGTAATTGGTTGAATCCCCACTAAAAGTGTTCTACCACCACCGGTAGTGCAAATGGAAGTGGTTAAGGACTGCCTTTGATGAAGGTCAGTAAATCCAACATTTTCAACCTTGTATGACGTCATGAGAGAAATTAATTGACAAGATAAAGTGATACAATGGTAGCTAAACTTTCAATTAAGACCACCAGAATCAACAGTTGGCAAAGCAACGAGGGGTGTTTATTTTCCATTGTTAGTGGAAAGAAATGACCTTTATCACGTTCTTCTTATAACAAAGGTGCTGATTAAAACCTTGCCTTGGGCGTCAGAACGTTGAACTTCACGGATCAGCGCGTCGACCGTGGAGATAGGAAGACGACTGAGGAAACGGAAAAGTTTATGGAACGTGACGGGCGAACGTGTTAGGGGCAGAACTGCGTCGCCTCCATCCACTACCATTTAGCGCAAAGCTTGTCAAACGTAATTGTAGTCTTTCGTTTCATCTTCTCGAAAGTGCAGAAACGCACGCACGCACAACCGAAAAAGATCATAAACTGCAAACAGTTCACGACGATCATTCAGAATTCGTGTGACTTTCAAAAGCTGGTGAAAATATCGAGGTGGAGATCAAAAGACATTTCAAAGATGTTCGAGGCTCTATCCACAGTCCCCAATCAAGTTTTACCTAGAGTGTTGTGTTAAGGTGTACAAATGGAATTGGACGGGTGGGAAAAGTCCAAAGTCTAAAAATATATTTTTCCGAATGAATTGGAGCAAAACATTTAAACACTTCAGCTTAAAGTATTACGATTATCAAAAGACTGTGAATAAAAATTTGTAAATTGTAAATTTTTAAATTGATATCTTAAAAATAAAGAAAACTGGCATCGACATTAGAATGTTCTTTTCCATTACGATGTCTTTTTAACGACTCTATAAATCTCATCCTAGATCTACTCATCCATGACGTGAGATCATGTCATGCAAAACGTCAGACAACTAACCCGCCTGCCGACTTCGTTGTTGTGAAGATTCATCAACATTCGACTCAGCCCCGTCGAGTGCCTGGGGAAGTTGATTTCCTTTTCGGCCACGTCTATGAACTCGTGGGCGAACTTGTACCCGTGGTCCGTGTTGTCTCCGCAGCCGCCCCACAACCAGTTCGGTCGTATGGCTTTCTTGGGGCGGGACTTTTTACTGCAGCCGCAAGTTGTAAGTTCCCCGTCGCGACACGCTCGGCTGACGGCGTGCACCAACCCAGCTGCCATCAGTGCGTGAACAAAGGCAGATTCCCTTGTGGCTATTAATAAAATTAATAATAATAAGTTAAGAATGAAAATTATTCCCGCTCGGACTGATATTTCGACGCCTTATACAGGATCTTAAATATCGACTCTAGCCATTTATTGCCGTCATACTATGCTTAACATGGACACATATACTCATTCACACCCATCGCACCTCAAACCTGTTTACAACAACAATTCAACATAAAGGTCAACATAAAGGTCAATTCCTATCACCTTTTTCAGCCACCGTTCCAAAGACATTCTCTTTGCTCACTACGCTGCAGTTCCAACGCCTATCTCTGAATTGACTCTGGCACTCCATAATGGCCATGCCTGCCCCTTTGAAAACGCTCGTCATGTGATCTTCAGTCTTCCTGCAGAACTTGAACTGTCCTGGAGAGAGATTGGACGAAGTGGAACATGTCAATCGATGGTTGGAGTTCTGATCCATCAGGGACTTGGTGTAATGATTGGAATGGGGGTCGTGCAGACCCATGGCCCTGTAAAAAGAAATGCAGTCGGAATAATTTTGTTAATTAACTGATTTATGAAGGATGCTGTGTTTCCATTTTCAAACCTCGGGAATATTTCAGACACGAAATCATTCTATTTAGAAAACAATTTAACGATTAATAAAACATCAGGCTGTCATTGTGGTTGTTGTTGTTATTGTTGTTGTTGTTATTATTATTGTTGTTGTTGTTATTATTATTATTATTGTTGTGTTGTTATTATTATTATTGTTGTTGTTATTATTATTGTTGTTGTTGTTATTATTATTATTGTTGTTGTTGTTATTATTATTGTTGTTGTTGTTATTATTATTGTTGTTGTTGTTGTTATTATTATTGTTGTTGTTGTTATTATTATTATTGTTGTTGTTGTTATTATTATTATTGTTGTTGTTGTTGTTATTGTTGTCAGCTATGTAACGACAAACATGCATCGTTTGTACGTGACACATTCACACGTGCAACTCAACTGATCATCGATCTACTCATATTACATTTAATTGGTAATTAATTACTAATTGTTTGTTTCAATATTGATAGTAATAATTAATAATTAATTAATAACTAATAAAAGAATTCGCAAGAAGAAGCAGCAATTTGGCGGACAGCGCCTCGCTTCGAGTGCTCTTACCGGTATTTTAATAATTGCCAATATTATTATTATTGTTATATTAATTATTTATTATTATTATTATTATTAATTTTTTAATCATTTTTTTATATTTTTTTTATAAATATTAGTGTTATAATTATCGTCGCTAATGCGTTTATTATAATCATTATAATACTGAGACCTTCGTGTTCGGAAAAACCACGAAGTGTTTTTTGGCAGTTTTTCATTGTTTTAAAATATTTTATTTATACATTTATTCACACTAAAACATCATTATTTGTTCCATAACATGTGATTGACATATTTGTCTTATTTCCTGCTGTCAATCAACCTAGCAATCACCGGTGGATGCTGTTGGTCAATATTGTTGTACCGTTCGCATCGAAACATGCTTCGATGATAAATCACACGAATCGTCTGCCCTTACAAGCCGTCTCTCCCGCTGTTATTAGTATTACTACGACGACATTATGCGCCGCATGACTGCCATGTTCTGCCCTCGTCATCGGTGCTTCCCTACGGCAGTCCGTGTCCTTCGTACGGCTGGTCCCTCGCCGCTAGCAGCCGTTCCGTCGCCATGTCCCGTGTCGCCGGCGTCGTAATACTTGCAAGGTTTAGCGCGGTTGCCCGTCGGCAGACGATTGTGACGAGAGGCGGCATCCGAGGCACAATGTAGTGCCTCTTGTAGCGACATTTGTAAACGTTCCGTGAGATGTGTATCTCTGATTGATTTATTGCCGGACCGCAAGACACCGACGGGTAGCATAGGTCGTAAAACAACCCAAAACAACCCCATTGTCAATCGAGGAGACGAGATAACTGACTGACTTTCGAGGAAGCAGTCTTGCGATTTCTTGAGAAAATATTTGCGGCCATTTTCAGAGCACGAGGAACGTTCGTTGCTTCGGGCAGATTTTATTTAAATTTTATTATTAAATTATTTTATTTATTTATCATATTTAAGAAAAATTAAAACGACAGCGAAAAATAAACATATTTAATAGGTAAGAACATATTTCAAAGGAAACACGAAACTAACACTAACCATGGATTATTAAAAATTTAGTTACTAAACTAAACAGAACCAATAAACATTGAAAGAAAAACGCTGGTAGACGTACCACTGGTGATGGACGAGAATGCCATTGTGTGCATTATTCCCCGTGTGATCATCATATTAACGTCCGTTACGTATTACGTACAACCAGGTGATTGGATGATTTCAAAAAGGAGTTCGAGTCTGCACTGTTGTTCAATTACGTAATACCGTATTACACCGTTTTTATGCTTTTTGTGTGTTCATTTTTTATGTATTTTTGTTGACGAAAAGTTGTAACCGAACGATCATAAAATTTGCACGCCGTGATCAAGGATCCTGTTGTATACATCGAATTCTCACGAGTAGTTTACAAAGAAACATTGAGATGTAATGAATTTTTGGTCGTTAAATATGAAAGCAATAAATCTAACCCCTGATTATTTTTTTGTGAAAACGATTTCAAGTTCATTGTTTTGAAGAAGCTGCATCTTGATTGATACTTGATTGATATTTGATTGATTGATACTTGATTGATCTTTTGGTTGATAATTGTCCATTCGTGACCATCGAAATGAGGACATGAGAACGACTCAGTTTTACATCATCGTCTCATTTTGTGGACACATTTACGAACAAAGTCTACGAGAACTTGCTATTACAGATTTATCTGAGTTAACCCTAATCTAATTGAGATAAGTGGTCCTTCATTTTTATCCATCATTTTCCAAGGGGTTTCAAACCCTCGCACATTTTTGTGGAGACTTCCTATTTTTTTTGCTTCGAACCAAAATCCAGTGGGGTCAAACCCTCGCAAAACATGAGGAGATGACTTTTTTTTGTCTGGTCTAATGTCAGCAGGGGCCGTCGTCCCCCCGCCCTCCCTCCCCTCAAATTACCTCCCTTACAACACGCTCATGGAACTCCTTAAAGCAATTTATCGATCGCGTTTTATAACCGTGTATTAATTTTTTTAACTTAAAGTCAACCATCGTTTTTTTGTGTGCTAACAAGATCACTTAATTACTTAATTTTAATTTTTGGTAAAATAAATTACATAAAAATTAATTAAACAAACTGAAAATTGTTTTCTAACGCATCCGAAGAGTTAATGGAACCGAAGACTCAAGCAGAACCGTTAATTTCAAGATGAAATGGATTTCTGAGTTGAATAAAAAGGAATTTAAATCACAAATAATTCACCATATTTCTCATAAATCGGTTAAAGTTAAATTGGAGTTTATTATTATACTGGGATATAATAATATAATTAGTATTTGAATATTCATGAAGAGAAGTAATAACTACAGGAAATGGAAATAGAAAAGATCTTATAAGTTCAAAGAGATCCATCAAATGCTTCAAGATCTGTAGTGGATTAAGCTATAATCGATCATAATTCATAAATCATAATTGATAATTAATATTAATGAGAGTCTTCCTTTTTTTTCAAATTTCATATTTATTCGTTTAATTCTGCTAATTTCTTCCAGACAATAATGATGATGATAATGTGGTAACTATGGTCATTGTTAATATTAATATTATTATTTAATTAATTAACAATTAAAACAAACGTCAAGTACATTTCGTCAGTACCTTAGAGATTGGTTGGATTGGAATGGTGGTCAAAAGTTATTTATCGCCATTTTTTAATAATGTTATTAATTTCTCCTAATAAATGTTACTAATTTATCTGAAATGTGATTAATTTCTCTTAATAAATGTTATTAACTTGTATTGATAAATGAGATTAATTTCTCTTAATAAATGTTAATAATTTGTCTTGATAAATAAGATTAATTTCTCTTAATAAATGTTAATAATTTGTCTTGATAAATGAGATTAATTTCTCTTAGTAAATGTTAATAATTTGTCTTGATAAATGAGATTAATTTCTCTTAATAAATGTTAATAATTTGTCTTGATAAATGAGATTAATTTCTCTTAATAAATGTTAATAATTTGTCTTGATAAATGAGATTAATTTCTCTTAATAAATGTTAATAATTTGTCTTGATAAATGAGATTAATTTCTCTTAATAAATGTTAATAATTTGTCTTGATAAATGAGATTAATTTCTCTTAATAAATGTTAATAATTTGTCTTGATAAATGAGATTAATTTCTCTTAATAAATGTTAATAATTTGTCTTGATAAATGAGATTAATTTAAGTCACAAATTCGGATAAACAGAATGAATGGTCCCATCCATCATCTTCAACAAATGACCTCAAAAACAGGTAGCGTGCAACTGCAGACTTTTTTTGAAACACTTTTGCTGGTCATGTGTTCCACTTCATGTGCTATATTTGTTTTTGCCGAGTAAATATTCCAATTATTTATATGTTTATTCCTCGCGAATTTTGAGGTTAATTGTGAAATTTAAACAAAAAACGAAACATATATACATATATATAGGCCGCTAAATTATTTTATTGGTATTTACATTAGAATCTTATTTACGTCATAGTTTGCTGCCATTTTTGAAAGTTCTTCCTATTAAGGAATGATGCTGTAAAGTATGTCAATCAATGACATCATCATTTCGGCACTCGTGATTGGCACACCTTTCAAGTTGATGAGGAAGAAAGCATTGATTGGTCGATAGAGCATGTTGCTCTTTCTCAACCTTAATTCAAAGAACCACTCACGAGAAATCAATCAACTCCATCAATCTCACTCACTCACTCACTCACTCACTCACTCACTCACTCACTCACTCACTCACTCACTCACTCACTCACTCACTCACTCACTCACTCACTCTTTCATTTATCCAGCTCTCCAAAGATATTAGTCAATCCAAGTCATCATCGATGCCATCATCATCTCTTCATCATCACCATCATCAATTCAATATATCCCATCCATTTGGCATTGCCATTCTCCATATCTTCCATCCTTGATACCCCTTGATACTCCTTGATACTCCTTGATACTTGATATTCAAAGCAAACAACTCACCACCACTTCTCCGAAACCTTCCTGGCCGCTTCATCGATGGAGATCTCGACCTCGTTGGCTGTTTTGTCGTGGTTGCTGTTGTTGTTGTTGTTGTTGTTGACGGCAGCAGACGAGGACGACGACAGCAACAAGACGACGAGGACTTGCCGAATCGTCAGAAACTGTTTGAGCAGTCCTTCGTTTGTTGGCGATTGGAATCGGGTCATTCTCTCAAGTTCAAAGATCAAAGAAGGCGGCACTGCTGATTGTGTATCCTTTCGGATATTATCAGCCTTGGGGTAATGATAGATATTCTCTACTCTCCTGAACAACTCCTATTCCTATTCTAAACTTTCATCGCTTAAAAAGGTAGACGAGCATCAACGACAAATTGCAATTCTTCTTCTTCTTCAGCAACAACAACAGCAACAACAACAACAACAGCAACAAATCAACCAAAAAACGAATGAACAATCTTATTGTTCAAAAGTTAAGCATCGTTCAATTAGCTGTAATTAGAGATATAACTTCCACATCTATATATCGACACGATACATCAACTCCCAGAGACAAGAAAGTCGAGCGTAAGATTTATGAACGCTATGAGATAATGAGCTCTTATATACGTGCTCCTTTATGGCGTTGTTACGCTTGTTGTTCGACTGTTGTTGTTGTTGTTGTTGTTGTTGTTGTGGTGTTTTGCAGTTGTTGGTTGATGATGATGATGATGATGATGATGATGATGATGATGATGATGATGATGATGATGATGATGATGATGATGATGATGATGATGATGATGATGATGATGATGATGATGATGATGATGATGATTGGTGGTTTTATGGTGACGAGGGGGAGATGAGGACGAGGCGAAGACAATCATTGTATCACCATCACAAATGACATCGAAGTAGTGTTTTCACTTTAATCATTATTCATCGCGTCATCACCGGCATGATTTCATCGTCAACGACTACGTCGTCATTTTCTTTCTCATCATCATCGTCGTCGTCATCATCATCATCAATCACCATTTGTTCCGATGAGATGTGACCGCTACGCTTTCACACACCTCGCTCTATTTGCTTTCTCGCTAATATCATCATCATCATCATTTGTCATCATCATGATCATGATCATCATCTCAATCATCATTACTATTGTCATCAGCATCGTCCTCCAACCATGATTGTAAAAAGGGAAGATGATGATGATGATGACTGTGGATGGTAACATTGATCGTCACATTACCTCCGGTAGTTAGTATAATCTCTTAGTGCAAAACAGGTCGAAAAACATTATGATGGTCAAATGTTACGCAATCTCTCGCTTGTATTTGTACGGTTACGACAGTGTTTGCCGGGCTCTTCAGTCCCTTTCGAGAGCACCCACACAGACATCGTCTCCAAGGCTCCCCAGCGACCTTGATTTCTGCCGCCACTTCTGATTTTCCAAAATGTTTAACTTCCAATTTTTCTTAAAGCTCTCAAGAAAAATATCGAAGAAGAATATGTAGAATAATTTTAAAAAAAAATTTTGGTAGAGTGATCCAAGGGATGCTATGCCATGAAAACAGTTGCTGATGTCCGTGCTACTACCATCATCATCATCGTGGTCGTCATCGTCGTCGTCATCATCATCACAACCATCATCATCATCATCATCATCACATCATCATCATCATCATCATCATCATCATCATCATCATCATCATCATCATCATCATCATCATCATCGTCGTCGTCATCATCATCATCATCATCATCATCATCATCATCATCATCATCAGCAGCAGCAGCACCATCATCATCATCATCATCACCGTCATCATTATCATCATCGTCGTCATCATCATCATCATCGCAGTCGTCGTCATCGGCGTTGAGGCACGTGTGACGATTGAGGCGTGACCGTGACGGTTAATTAGGACCGACGTGTTTTCTCTCCATTCATTATACCGGGCTCCGTTGTTGATGTTAGACTGTTAAATATGATGGGTTATTATTATTGAATTTATTTTTATTATTAATTTTAATTATTAAAATTGTTAACTATTAATATTATTGCCGAAACAAGTGGAATTATAAAAAATGATATCTGCACATGTAATGTGCTGTACAAGAGGAGCTCTCTTAAGTTGTTTAAAAAGTTATTTCCATCTTTTATTAGGTTAATAACTTCAATGACATTAATAATAATAATATTAATAATAATAATAATCTGAATACTACATCTATCGTCATCATCGCCATGACATTGATGACATAATTCGCACGGACCGGTCACGCAACGGGATGTCATTAGTGAGCATTACAAACCATTACTGCGTTACTTTCCCACGGGTTAGGATTTTAAAAAATAGTTAAAAACAAACATCGTCAAGTCCTGTTCACGAATCAATTGTATCGGTGTCTTCATTTAATCGCCAAGATTCTTTGTTATCGTTAAACACTGGCGGGCGCCATTTTTGTAGCAGACGTGCGCGAAAAATAAACAAACCTTTCGGAATATCCGCTCTTTTTAATACAGGAAAAAAACGATTGGCTAACCAGAAAATATTAACTTGCCACACCACCAAGGATTCGTTAGATTATTTTTCGCCACGAAACTTCAGTCTCTCCTCAGAGCGTGCGTCATAAACTTCGCCACCTGCTTCTCAAATAGGCGATCTAATTTTATGTAATTTGTGGTAATGAATGCTTTGAATTTAAATGCCCAGTTACGTACTCATGATCAACTAAAGCGCCTCTTTCGAAAAACAAAGATGGCTAGCACAACCCCGTAAAGTATATTTATCAATAAATCTGACAGGTTCAACCCGCGAAATCAACCAAAAGATAAAGCAAGCCAAAATGCGCCATTTTTTTAAAAATCAGTTGTCGGTGAAATTAGTCATCAAAATTGTTTCCATGCTTTCACAGTTGGAAGCCTTCCATTGATCACCACGATTCGACTGACTAAAGCAACTCAAGCAAGAGTACAGTTTATGCTGCAAATTGTAACACTTAGTACCTGCCTGCAATAGCTCCGGTGGCTGTCTTATCAAGAGAAAACTCTTATAAAAAGGAATTATAAAATGCTGAAAACACAATCACCTGAAAAATAACAACAGAGAATATGAATGTCAAAAGGTGAACACAAGATCATGAACCAGTTGTAACTCAAAAAAAGAGAAAATTTGCAGGCAAATAACATAACTCGCCATCGATAAACCGTTCGAAGATTTGATAAACTGCGATTAAAAATTCAACTCGCTCGAGTGCTGAACCAAAACAAAAATAAAAGGAATTACTGGACATCCATTTTATGAGTATTAGCAACAAAAATATTGAGCAGCAACATAAATCTTTCATAATTCACCTTGGCAAGAAAACAACTCAATACTAGAGTTAACAATGGTAAAAATCTGAAAAAGGTAAGTAATGTCGACGAGTTAGTACTAAAAGTAAATATCGATCTGTCAATGGTATACTGCATTCTAATAGTTTAATATACTCTTAAATCCTAAAACAAGCTGCAAAAAATCTTGAATATGCTTATAAGCAAAAAATAAAACACCCCAAATTCAATAAGTGAGGATGTAACTTGTGACACAGATCCTTTCAAATAATATAAAGATAAAAATTACTGTATAAAAATAAGCATTATGCACAATATATGAACTCTATAAAAATGCTTTGACCGGTCCATAAACTCGACCAATGAAGCAGATCTGCCTTGAATAACTATGCTTACTTTACGTGACGTCATAAACTCAGAGGAGCACAATAAATGCAAACACGACACTCGAGCGATCACGACGACGACTACGGCAAATAAATGATCCGTCGCGATCGAAATTCAGTCTAAAATAAAAAGCGGGTCGTCGTAGCGATCGGTCGACGGTCCTTCGATTGCGACAACTCGTCGTGACAGGCTATTCTAACCAAGCTAAAGTAGAAAGCATCTTTGAATGATAGCCATTAGACATTAGACACGTCCATAAAATTGAAAAATCAAACAAAATAAACCATCCGGCCTTTTAAATCTTTTTAAGTAGTGGCCCTTCAAAATGGCTGGCTCTTCAGCCAATCAATGAGCATCTGCTCGTTCCTTCTCCTCCAATCAATGTTCATCTTGATGCTGTCGAGAGCCTGAGAAACCACTCTCAGGTTTTCTTGCTGCAACTTCTTTTGAAAGAATTCCTTTACCTGATGCACGGATTATGATAATAGTTAAACATCATTATAATATAATAATATAATAATAAATAACAGTTTATAACTATGGATGATGAATTCGTAAATGGATAGCAGCCACAATTAATAAATAATAATATAATATAATAATAGCTAAACTCCCAAAATAATTACCAGACATCCGAACATCAAACATTTCAACTCACATCTTCGTATTCCTGCTCGGTCGAGAAATGACTGGAACAGCTTTCTATCACCCTCTTCAGTCTCAAGACGACACTGTGATACCTAGGAAACATACGAAACAAAACATACGTGATCTTGTGTCTGACTACAAAGGAACTGATATATCACACTGGATACCATACGTGCTATCATTCATCATCACCATCACCATCACTACCATCATCATCATCATCATCATCACCTGGAGAAGATGAGGTCCCAGTTGTTCCTGACAAACCTCCAGAGGAGGATTTGCCCGGAGGATTGCATTCCAACTGCACTCAGAACCCCAGGACACTCGGAGATTCGAACAAACGACTCATTCAGCGAAGCTTCCAAGAGTCTAGTTGATCGAAGACACGAAGTAAAATAATAATAAAATATTCCTAATATAATCATTATCATCAGCAGCAGCAACATAAAATAAATACTATATAATATAATAAAATAATACTATGAAAATAAAATAATATAATATTTCTAATATAATATTAATCATAATCATCATCATCAGCAGCAGGAGGAAACAGGCACGACACATGTCGACCGTCACCTGTTGATCTTAACGATGTCCGTAGAAACAGCTAGTGCTTGGAGCAGTTTCATCCTCTGTGAAGGGTTGTTCGTCCTGAGGACTTCGTCCCACACAAACTGCCATTCTTCCTCTCCTCCGTACTTCACTCCTCCCATCAGCACCAGAAACTTCAGGTTGGGACTCAGTCTGGTAATAGTGGAATAATAACAACAACCACCACAACAACAACAACAACAACAACAACAACAACAACAACAACAATAATAATAATAATAATAATAATAATAATAATAATAATGATAAGTAAAGTACTAATTTATTATTTTATTAAGTACTCATTTATTATTTTATTAAGTACTCATTTATTATTTTATTAAGTACTCATTTATTATTTTATTAAGTACTAATTTATTCAGTTATTAAGTTCACCACCAACCTCTTTCCATTCTTCATCCACTCTCTGAATTCCTCCCGAGCCCTCACCACGTACTCCTTAAACCCCTGGTTCACTGCCAGCCCCAGTAGGTAGCTTCTCATCAGCCTGTAATTACCATCATCATGACATCACTGTAACTGTCATTAGTTAATAGCTGGTGCCAAACAGTTTTATTAATTAAAGGTCTCCTTCAGAGAAAATAAGAAAATTGAAATAAATTTGTTTCATCGTCATCATCATCATCATCATCATTGTCACCATCATCGTGTTTCTCACTTTGTAATGTGATCACCAGTGTCTTCCCATCCTAGGCTGTTCAATACAGGTGTGGCTAGTTTCTCCAGGTAATTCTGAAAAGCACCATCGTCATTCACTATAACTAAACATCGAACGTTAAACTCAACATAAGCAACAACTATTGAGTGAGTCTAATCATCATCAGCTTCACCATCACCACCACCATCATCACTCTCAAAGGTCAAATGAACCCTGAGCAGAGCGTGCTGTGGATGTCCGTCAAACAAGTCGATGACTTCATCCAAACAATCCTTCATGATGTTCCAGGGGTTGTAGCTCGTCTCGTTGACCAAGTAGGTCGACAAGTCAAGAGCTGTGGTTATGTTAAGATGACCCGACCTACATAAAGTTCAAAGGTGAGGGCTGACTTTTAAACGACGGAGAACATGTCTATGCTTACCTTGCCAGTTCAAAAGCATCTGACAAAAGGTTGGCCCTATCAGCAGGAGTAAAAACCTAAGCAATAAAAATTAATTTATTACGTAATAACGATAACCATCGTTATAAATACCGCAATCGCACCCGTGGCTACCAGTTTTAGCACATCGGTTACTATCGAGATGAAACCAATTTGGTAACGACGAAGATTGCATCGCCGTGACGACTAAAAATTAAAGCCCACCGTATGGTCGTGCTTCAGTTGCCTGATTATCGCTTCCCACCCTGCCTCGTCGTAATGGACCCTGTAGACCCCCGAGGTGTTGTGGTTGGCCTTGATCCACACCACGTCAGATTCCAGCAAGAAACTTACTGGAAGGAAAATGTTTATCAAAGTCATCGTGACCGTCGTAACTGGCGAACGTCGTGAGTAGGTCAAAGGGACTTCGATGCACGGGCGAAGTATTTTTATTTTTATTTTTACAATTTCAGTTTTAATGACATTCTATCCTCGACGCTTCGAACAATGCAAAAACAAAAAGCATAAAGACTCACTTCTGTCCTGCTTGTTTATGAGCACGAGAGAAGCATCGTTTGGTCTGAAATTGGTCACGTAGGTCAGAGGAATGTACCACTTGTACCTGGATATACAGGAAAAAGGCAAGACAATGTTGAACAAATTCATGATTGCTAATGAATTTCTTTTTTTTTTTTTTTAAATGAATTCATTTTTCAAACCTCTAAATTAAGAACCATGAATCATACAAAAAAACCCGCAAATTCAAGATGTATCCCAAGAGAATTTAATTCCCATCTAGGGGATAACATGTTGCAAATTGACAAAATTACGGTGACATGTACAAAAAGGTATTTACATAAATGATAAACTGAGCTTGAGATTGCAAAAAATTTTATTTCCAACGACATGAGAAAGTTGATGACAACATTGAAAAATGGAGAAAACACGTGACAATGAAAGATATAAATAATTAACCGGGGCAGTGCTGTGACAAAAAAAAACCCAAGGATGATAATATGAATGATAAAATGGTGAGGAGATGTAAATTATTAATTATTGATATTTATTAATTTGTTACGTAATAAATTAAGAATAAAATCGTCGTTCGTACCCAAAAGGGCTCGTGTAATTCCTGGAATCGTCGAAATCTGACTTGTAGTTTGGGTCTGCCAACGTCTTGTACATGAACCTCTCCTGGGTGACCGTGACGTTTCGACCCGACCTAGTTATCGTGACCAATGGGAAGCCCATCTGAAGGGTCCACGTGTCCATCATCTCCTTGATGTCAATTTCCATTTTCGTGTTCTTCATCTGCAAGAAGAATTGAAAAAGTAAACAAAATGAAAAGTAAATAAATTGATGAGAAACAAGAATATTCATGATGATGATATCATCAATTTATAAGAAACCATTTTAATTTTTCATCCCGTTACCATTCAGACTTCGACAGCAAATCAAGAAATAGGTCGCGACCTCCGAGGTGAAGGACTTCCAGAGGTCGTCGGTTTCCGCATTGGCATACTGGTGCTTGATCAGGTAGCTCCGGAGCGCTTTGTTGAAGATGTCTGCACCGACCACTCGCTCGAGCATCCTTATGACGGCAGCACCCTATTTCGATCGAAAGTTTTTTAATCTTTGTTATTTTGTGACGAACAACCATGAAATAACATGATATGAAACAACACTACAAATTGTAAATAAAACCAAACTTTTTTAGTTGAAAAATATTTTTATGAAAAAAATTATTATTATTATTGTTATTATTATAGAAAAACCAAAATAACAAAAATCTTATCATTTGTGAGGAAAAGCATGAAACCTTGAATCTAACCTTCTCATAGGAAATGGTGTCAAATATTTCTCCAATCTCGAGCGGGTCAACGACTGGCACGGAAATTGGGTGAGAACTGGGCAGAATGTCAGACCTCAGGGCGGGGTTAAGCGTGTCGTCGCTGAAGGACTCCATCTGATTGGTGAAGACACTTCTGATTAATATTCAACCCAATTAGCATCTCGTTAAATCTCCGACCAATCTGAAGGCAGCATGAATCGCAGAAATAGGTCATAAATAAACTTAAACATACAATGCATACTCACCATCAACCAATCAGGTTTTATTTTGTCAGTGGCAACGTGTTCAACAAATCTTGCAAAGCCTTCATTCAACCACAGGTCGTTCCACCACTTCATAGTCACCAGGTCGCCAAACCACTGCGATGAAAACAATAAATAAATAAATAAATAAATAAATCAATCAATCAAAATTAGGCAACATGTTCTTTATTACTCTAAAGGTTTTATTACATTATAAAAGCATTACTGCCTGGGATAGTGATAATAGTTTTTAAGATAATTCTGCGTTTGGAGTTGCGATAATAGCTTTTAGTATCGTTATTATAATCATTTCACAATTATTAGATGATTATGATGGTAATGATAATGATAATAATAATGATGATAGTAATGATGATGATGATAATAATGATAATGATGAAGGTTAAATGAAGTACAAATAGAATTTTCCTACTGTCTGATTACCTGATGTGCCAATTCATGGGCCACAATGACCACTACCCACTGCTTGTCCCTCTCTGAACTTTCCTCTTCATCGAAGACCAGGTACCTCATCAAGTAGGTCACCAGACCCCAATTCTCCATTGCTCCAACTGATAGGTCAGGGATGCCCACATGATCTGTTAAGATATCGAAGTCACCATTGATTTTGAATATTAAATGTTAAATTATTTAAATTTTTATTCCAATTATCATGCTTTTTCAATTTTATTATATATTTTGCCTAAACGTACTAAAACATAATCAAACCTGTTATATCTGTAGGTTTGAATGCAGTAAAACTCAAAGGTAAAAAAATCAGAACTAAGAGCTAGAATGATTTTTAATATGATAATATTTTTTCACAGACAACGAAAATCATTTTTAATAATTTTTAATATGCAACTCAAGACACACACGACTCAAACTCAAAACAACCATCTCAAAATAGACCCAAGTCCATAACTTCAAAAGGTCAACAACTGTGAGCACACGACAACAAACATGAAACAAAAAAACATAATTAACGTTAATAAACATTAATTAATCACATGCGAAGAACGTGAACGTACCTGATTTGTTGAACGGATACTTGACTCCATAAAAATCTTCCAGGAAGTCGAGGATTTTGACTGCACTGTCGAGAGCCAATTCCGTGTCGGCGATCATCTCCTGCGGAGTGTACACGGACACCTGGAATTCGAAGCAGGAAAACTTCAGGACGAGGACCAAAGTTAACTTTATGAAACGATGATTCAAAATTCTTCCTTCACCGATACAAGATATTCCTGACACGTCAATTCATGTTTTAAAAAATAATTATCAGGAAATTGTCATATAATATGATATCCCATAACATAATATGATAGAAAATATTAGCGAGAAATTATTTATTGGTCTTAATAGCTATAAAATATATTCTTCAAAGGAAGCCCTTATTGGTCTTCAAAAGAAGACTTTTCTTTATTCGTAGCTCACCTTGACATTGGTTTTCGTGAACTTTGAATTGGCTCGAAAGTCACAGACAATAAATGCCACGAGGTAGGTGCTCATCTTGACGGTCGTTGCAAACCTGTCGATCATCCCCACGGTCGAGCCCCCTTCGTCTTTCAACTCCTCCTCTGAAATCTTTCAAAAACACATCGGTCTCACCTAAAGCATGCGTGCCTTAAACGTGCACGACCTCTAGTCATGTAAAAGCTAACAACTTTTTCAGTGTTGAAGAGAGATATATAGTCGACGGGACGAACGATGGAAAAGGTGAAATTGGCTTTCAGATGAGGCTCGTCGAAGCAGGGGAACGCAGCTCTGGCGTCCGTCGGCTCGAAGTGCGTAGTGGCCAACCATCTGAGAAATTTACAATTTCAATAATTTCACAGATTGATCATAATAGTAACTGTTACTATTCATATTAAATTAATTGATGATTGATTACAATGTTTTACTCAGTAATAATCATAGCACCTATAATAAATAATAAATAATAAATAAGACAAATGTTAAGTAAGAAAGACCATGAATGCCTGATTCTTCTTCTTTACCTTTTCCAGGGCGTTGTCTTGACGACAACATCATCATCATCAACACCTCAACAACATCATCCACTCCAAAGAAACTGACCTCCTGTCTCCAGTTTTGGTCTTGTAAGAACTCCTATAAAAGCCATACATGTTGTCGTTCAACTTTCCGGCGAAGGAAATGCTAAGGTCGACCGTAGAACCTGCTGGCAACTCCTCGGAAAGCTTCAAGTACACCTGCTCGAATGCGATGCTGGTCATCCGATCGACGATGGCCACTTCTCTCGTTTTCGCACCTGCCGTGAACGCAGCGACGATGAGACGAGAGTTAAATTTCAATGCAAGCATTCGTTTGAAGTCGCATTTGTGATTGATGACTCAAAAGATGCATTTGATCTTCAGCCTACACCTCCATCCAGTCTCACACTCAAATTTCATTATGTTTCAATCGTTAGTTAACCTGTCAAGCTTAAAGAAACGGACTGAATGTCCAGTTCTTTCGAATGGAAGACCACAAAATCTGTGGCTGTCAAGACTTGCAATTCCATGTGAATAGAGCCACTGAAAGTAAAGTTCATCATGTCTGGATGCATGAAAATGTGGTACATCTGTGGCAAGAAGCTTTCTGGAAGTCTTATCTCCTTCCACGGAAAAGGACGCCCGTCAGTGGAAAGAGCCTCTGTTGAAGTCCTAGGAATTGGAGTGGTCAAAAGAAGATTGTCTTGGTCCAAGTTTTGAGAACAACTGCAGCCTGGCCGAGCCAGTGCAGCAATGAGAGCCAGTGCAAAGATGGCACACACCAGCAGAATGACAATGAGTATAGCTTTTCTTTTACTGCATACAATCTGGTACGGGTATTTGGTATACTGGCCATCTTTTAATATCAGACCTTTATTGCCTGCATCAGCTGTGTTTGAAACAAATAAAATAATTAACTTTGTAACATCTTCAAACTGCAACAAAATTCCTCAAATCACTGAACAATATCGTCGATTAGATAAAAATTTCAAATATCTGAAGATTTGCTCGTATCTTGAACTTGTCCTCCCCCTAAGTCCAAAAACCATTTCTTCATGAAGTGTAGCTCTGAAATTCATGCTTAGGAAATTGTTAATTATTTGCAATAACCTGATATGAAGGATACGTCGCCTAATTGTGACATCTCTAATACTGGATCTACGCAGGATTCAAGCAAACAAAATCACTGCACATAAGAAAAGCACTGCCGCGCATATATCAATGTGGAGTGGGGAGCAGGCAACTGCTGTGCCCGCATTATAAAGCCATCAAAATCATGCCCGATAAATCTTATTTGTTGTTTAAATAATTCAATTTATTGTGTCGACTATATCTTACTTGAATGTACTACATAAAAGCATTTATGGTGACTTATTTTAGCAAATCAAATTGCAATTATTATATTAATTTTATACAGTTTTTTGTAATTTAACTAATTAGTAAATTGTATATTCACACGAGGCATAATTACTTTCGTTTATTTTTAAATCGCAGATTGGCATGCATTCGTGTTGCTCTGTTGTTGCGAAATCTGTCGTAGGCGATTTATTCTTATATATGTGCTTATGAAATAGGTCTGGGTTACAATTTTAGCACAATTTAATAAACAAATGTTTTTCTGGCTTTCGTCGTCTAGCCGGTTCCTTGCTTTATAAAACAATTAAGGTGAAGATGCAAAATTATTGACTCTACAAAATATTGATAATATATTTTAAATTACTTGGTTAGAATGGCTTCTGGTGACGCAAGTTTTGTAGAAATTGATGGCGGAGTTTTAGAAGGGGTAAGATTACTTTTATGCTTCGTAATAAGCATCCATGTCGTGAAATTATTTTTTTTTATTATAGGGAGGCCAAATTCTAAGGAATGCCTCATCATACTGCTGCATATTCAGAAAACCTATACGTGTTTGCAATATCAGGGCTGGTAGAGAAAATCCTGGTTTGAGGTAGTAACATTAGTACATCATAGCTTTATTGCAATTTACCACAAATAATTTTAAGATTAACCTTGGGACTTTACCTAATGTGATAGAAAAGTCACAGCTATGATTGTTTAATTTAGGCCCCAGCATCTCACAGGATTGGAATTTCTGAGGGATCTTTCCAGTGGCAGGCTGGAAAATGGAGCAATAGGTTCAACGATAATATCACTTCATCCGCAGGAGATTCTGGGTGGTTCATTTACTATCGACACAAAGACTGCTGGGTATAACTGGCTCTGAATTCTGGTCCTATTATTGTGATTATATTTTATATATTTATGTGTCCTTATAGGCACTAATTTTACAAATGAGAAAAGTAATCGCATTGGAATTGAAAATCGGTAAGAGATTGGTCTGGATGAGATCAAAAAGAAAGTTCAATAGCTGACAGCTTTGGATTTAAAAAAAATCAAAAACCCAGAATTGATAACCACAAAATTTCACATTATTATCTAAATATCCTTATTTGAATTTTAACTACATGCCAACATGTACAATGTCAGTTAGGAAAGACAACAATTATATTATTCTTCTCATGTTACAGGAGCGTCTGCCTGCTTATCCAGTCTGCGCTGCCCTGCCTGCTGTTTGCCAAGAAGTCGTGTTCACTCATCCTTAAGGGAGGGACAAATGTTGCCATGGCTCCTCCCATTGATTATTTACTCCACGTAGGTGGCCTGTATCTTTTGAATGCAATGTTTATTAAATATTGACTCGAATTTTGTTGCAAACTTTTGTGAAGGTGTTTCAACCTACCCTCAGTAAGATTGGACTCAATTTCAGCTGTGAGCTCGTCAGAAGGTTGGTATTGAGTTGCGAGTCGTGCAAAATACTTCATTACTTGAATAAACGCTTGAACGGCTTTGAGGCGTGACCTGATAGTATCATACATTTATTGACTATTTTATTAGTAATTAATTAATTACAATTATTTTTTATGCGAGCCATTTTTGGACAAGTGCCTTTTAAGAAAAGTTTGCTAAAACTTCTGTTTGGAAAATTCTTAGTTTCCATAATAATGACAATAACAATGATGATAATGATAATAATAAAGATAATAATGATAATGATAATAGTGATGACAATAATGATAATGATAATTAAGTGTGGCTCAACAATTTATCATCATTACCGCAATGCAGGGGTTTCTATCCAAAAGGTGGCGGAGAAGTGACATTCGGTTGCAGTCCGGTCGAGAAAATTCCACCAATCACGTTGCTCGACAGGGGCAAGGTGAACCACGTGTTTGGCATAAGCTACGTGGCCGGCACGCTTCCCATCAAGGTTTGAGTCGACAATTTCTGTCGACGGAAGTGATTTTGTGATGATCGACGAACGACTGATTGATGGTCGACATTCATCCAGATGGCACACGCCATGAAGTCCGTGGCCGAGGACATCATCAGGTCAAAGTTCAAGGGTCTTCGGGTCACCATCAAAGTTGAGAAGGACAGCAATTGCATTGGGAATGGCAGTGGAATATTGTAAATTGCATTTTAATGTTCTAAATTAATGGAGATTATCGGTGATTATGATGATGATGTCATATCATTACATTCGTCTGCCAGACTGGTTGCAGAGACTGACCAAGGGATTAGACTTGGAACCACAGGGCTTGGAGAGAGAGGTAGGCATAGTTCATTAACATTTGCATGTTATTGTTGTTATTATTATATTTACCTTTGCATGATATTGTTAATAATAGTTTATTTCTAAGGCACCAAATGCATAGCATCAGAAGTTTTACTGTTCATCATATCTTTACATGACATTATTGTTATTATAAGATTTACCTTTATTTATTTATGCTAGGACACTGTTGCTCAACCACATCTGCTCATAAACATCTAAATGTCTCAGCATGAATTTTTAAATAGTGGCTGTTTGTTTTTGTATGTAATGTAATATACGTGTAATGACATTACTTGTTACTAAGAGGTTGCAGATGCTGAATGTTTATTCAAACTTTGAATGTTTTCTCAGGTGCTCGGGCAGAAAATGTTGCCGCCAAGTGTGCCAACGACATGGTTGACCTTCTGGAATCGAATTCGTGCGTCGACAACAACAACCAGGATCAGGTTTGTGAGGTTTAGATGTTGTCTGCTTTGGTATTGATTGATTGATTGATTAATTAATCCGTTGCTGTGATCGGTGGTAAAGTAATTTTGCATTCGTAATTGATTTCCAGAATATCGTCAGTTAACTTTTATTTTCGAGCATTGACTTTGTGCTACAGCTAATCATCTTCATGGCTCTGGCAAGTGGAAAGTCACGCATGAGATGTCTCCAGCCAACCCTTCACACCAAGACGGCCATCCATGTGGCTCAACTTATGACACAAGTGAATGGATTATTATCATTAATATTTCTTATTATTCTTCTTAATACTTTTTCTGATTAATGTTTTTGTTGCAACAGTCGTTTAGATGCTGATGTTTTTAGTAACGAGATAAAAGTAACGATAAAAGATTAGTAACGCACAAAATTTCTTCTTATATGTCATAAACTGCTTTTTAATTTTACTTAACGTAGTTTAACGAATACTTGGCCTGGTGAGATTGATAACTAGGTCATCTCTCGTCATCTTTGTCCTGAAGACCTTATGAACTCTAATGCTAATTTATTATTATTGTTATTGATATTGTTATTAACATATCTTTCTGTACATTAATGATAATGTGTCCGTGTTAACCATTCAATGAAGGCCAAGTTTGAAATTGAAGAAGTCTCAGAAAAAGAGTTCATCATAAGCTGTGAGGGCTCAAGTTATTTGAACAAGAATCTGTAGATGTTTTCATTCCTCATAATATTTCCATTTATTAATATATTAATCTTAATGAAATTGTATTATCGGCTTATAAATGTATTCAATTAAAATTGTTATAATACTGTTTATTGCTTGTGTTCCCCTTCAGGTTTATGTTACATCCAAAGCGAAACATGCTTTTAATGCAGATAAGTAGAAATGCTTATTGAAATGTCCAGGCATTAACTGCCACCAACCTATCTATATGAAATTTTAGGAACAAAGCTGTAATCACAAGCTATGGTCAGGTGGTAAATATTTATTTTAGCTGCTTAGAAAATTTAGTATTTGCAGATTTAAAAGTGCCCAGTATCCTATTGTGCTTAACTTCAGCATCTACTGAGCGTTCCAACAGCTCAAATACAGTTAGCATCAGATTTCTGATTGACAGTGACTACAACTTGAAACAAAATCTCCTCTTTTTAATTTAAACAAGATTTAAAAAAAATCTTTTTAACATAAAAGATGTACAATGGAAAATCAGTACAAACATGTAAAATACAACTCATAAAATCAAGCTTTCGTTTGCTTTCCTCCAGCACTTGCTGCCCTGCGCAAAACATTTTTATGTTAATGGTGCCTGAGGCTGGTTTGCAGAAACTCATAACTCTTTGTAACTGCAAAAAAAGTACTCGTTAAGTAACGGAAGTAAGGTCTCGACATGGCATAAGTAGGCGTTTTTGTAATCATAAAGAAATCGGAAAACTTGGCCTAAAGATTTGAAATGGCCTCTTCACCAGTTCGTTTTCGCGTATCTTTGGATAGATGTCTAAATGCTAAAGCTGAAAGGACTGGAGTTGGAAATCATGAGAAAATAGCTCGAAATATAAATTCAAGTTTCAACCGGGAATTTTCTGTGCAAGATACACTTCATGCAATAAAAAGACTTAAGTTAATCTCCATGAGGACTTCGTAAAAAGCTGGCATAAGAACATGTTACAAATAATTTTAGTTTCATCGTCACAGTGATTTGTTCCCACCACTTAGCAAGCTATCAACAAATCAGGAAACAGTTAAAAGTGAAAATTTTGAAATTGTGATATAAAAGCTAACATGTTAAAGACATAATTGCACGTTACGCCATCGTTTTGCCAAAGTAAAGCTTCGAACGGCATCGAAATGTTCAAAATCGGGAAAATAGTTGAATACTTTGTTAGAAACGTATTAGTGATAGAAAATTGAAAATATACTTAATTTAAATATAATTTAGAAATAATTTGAATGTGGTAGCTAAAATGTATTTTGTTCTTTTGAGAAAGGAAACACTTGAGTTTACAGACAAGAGCATTTAAAACGGAATCTACAACAAATTTAATTGTTATTACAATTATTAAGTTTATGCGCAAAATTCTGAGGTGCTTTCAAGTCTACAATATCTAGATAAGCTAAGTGTTTGCGAATAATTTTTATCTGCTTCGCTTTTAATCGCCGTATGGTCGTCGAGTCATCGAGTCGAATCTTCAGCTTAATTTTATTTGCTTGATTTGTTGACTCGGTACATCAGTAGCCGTTTTCAATTTCATCAACTTCAGTTACACTTGCAACCTCAGTTATAACTATGTCCGGATTCTTTCTCTGACATTCCAGCCTTGATTTTTCACTGTTGGTCATTTCGAATGAATTAAGTTCCATTTTCAACTTATCAACTTTCGAGGACTTTTTTGATGTTTTAGATGCTTTACTCCTAAACATTCGACCCTTTTTGGGTGATTCTTCACTACTTTCGTCACATTCTATTCGAAAGACCAATTCGTCGCTCGGCAGGTCAGCCCTATTGATTGTGATGCATGTGTTTTCTTCATTATTTCTGTCATTTTGAAGCTTGGCTTTTTGGTTCTCGATGAAGTTAATGGAAGATATTCTTTTACTGCCTTGGTTGTCGCACTTTTCCAGGCAAGGAGTGAGGAAGAGCATTAAACCCGATATAAGAATGATGGTTCCCGAACCGTAGAAAGCCAAATTATAAGACATTGTTTGATCGGACAACCAACCTGTAAATTTACGGCCAACTGTTTATGAATGCTCTCAAAAAAATGCACGTTCGGTTAGCATGTTAACTAATAAGACTTTCCTGACGACCGAATGTGAGGCAGATTGCATGGTCATACGCAATTGGTATTAGCTTCCTTTGCAAACTATAAAATGATTTTAATTAAGCAGGAGTTAAATTTTACTTTTTCTTAAAGTTAGATTTGGCTTGTTGACGTTGACATAAAATATAATTTGTTATTTTGTTTGGCGAATGCTTTTGTGAGAGGCAAACATTTCGATCGAAACTCACGATTGTAATGGTCAGACAACTGAAGAGTTTGAAATGTTTGCTTTCAATTGATTAGTTGGTATTGTTATTTTATGCTCTTTTTTTTTATATTTCTTATGTATATATAATATAAAAGCGACAGAATTTTAGATGAAGCCATCACAGATAAGCATCCGTTCTCTTCGACAAAATATTAGCTCTCTTGGGACAAACTGTTATTATTTACTAAATGATTACTAGCCTGCAAGAGGTGGACCCACTAGGTTGGCTATGCCTTGAGCCAGTGAGACGATTCCAAAGGCGTTAGTCAGTCTGTTCATGCCAAGCAATTCTACCAGAATGACTGTCGTCAGGGCAAAGTTGGCACTGATGAAGAACCCGTATCCTGCATAGAGTACACTCATTGGAAAAAACGAAGTGACAGAAGGAATGAAAAGAATCATGCAGCCTGCTATGGCAGTCATGGAGTTGTAAAATGTTGTCACGTTGATTGCGGGTAAGTCTCCGAGGTATCCCATGACAACTTGACCTAGAAGGGATTTTTCCTATTAATAATTTCGATGGAAAAATAAAAAAAAAACTGAACTTTAGTTTGATTAACTTATAAATAACGTTTTAACTGCTGCTGAACAATGTTATGACTCACCTATCATGCTAAAGATGCCTATGATTGCCACAAGAATAGAGGCATGTCTGTCAGATATTTTACAGTCTATGGCTCTGACTGGGCCATACACGTACGGTATGTCGTAACTCAAGTAGAGGAAGATCGTGTGTAAGTTGAAAAAGGCAAACACGGGACTTTTGAAAACGCTCAAGTCCACCATCTTGTTGAACCGGTTAACAGCTGCTTTCACAAGTCTGCCGAGGCTGAAATTCCTCGCTGCCATTTGCTTGAGTTGGCACTTTTTGTTGCAAACGTGATTAGGCGTATTTTCCAGACAACAGGTATCGTAAGCGTCGCTGTCGTCATCGCAGCAGCAGCAAAGTAGAGACATGAGCAAGACGTGCTTCTCCTCTGTGGTGCGTCGTCGTCTTTTACTGGGAGTCATGCATACCTTATTACACAGACACACACAAATAGAAAATAATGTTGCTTTGTCAGTTGTTTTTTTTTTTTTTTAAGTTTTATGTTCTTATCTTACCTCGGGACAACTGGCAGATCTCCCGTGGGAAACAAAAAATCCTGTTCTTAGAAGACTCCCTCTGTACACCATGTCTTGTCTTCCAGTAATAAAGAAGAATTTGTCAGAGCCGGAGTAGTTGCTACTTCCCCTTACCAGAGAGTTGACCGACTTGATGTTGTCGCCTCGATCGCTGACGCTGGAACTGCGATTGTTGTAAAACGGAGCCGCGATGCTACTTCCGCTGCCGGAATTAGTGCTTATGACCATTGACAACATGTTTTGAGAAGGTTGGTTTGGTGCGTCGGTCCGAGTAACGCCTCTCTCGGGCTTGTCAGTGTGCACATCACTGGGAATCGTGATGTTGGGATTTTCCTGGAAACGATCGGATAATTTGTTTTTTAATTTATTTTTGTTCTACATGAACAAGCAATTTTTCCGTTTCAGAAAACGTTGACACTGTCTCGATGGATATACCACCATCGCGACATTGCAGTTTACCTGTGATGCTAGGGGATGTTTCCACAGGGAACATTCTTGGCAATTGCACTCAGTAAAGTGATAGGACTGCCGCTTGAGGTGACATTTCGTGTTTCTATCGTTACTGATGGACCCGTTCATTGGAGATTGTTGAGAAAAGCGAGACAAATCTTTCTCGGAATGGAGCAAAGCGACGGTGGCTTCTACACCAGAAGAGTTATCCTGCGAACTTGGAATGGAATTCATTAGGTGAAAACATCTGGCATGATGTCTGTGGTGATGCACGTTGTGAGTCTGGTGGTGTCTTCGGACACGCTCGTGAATATTCAGAGTAGCTTCGGAACTGGTGTTGGAATTGATAGGTACCACGGAGTGATATTTTAATAGTTGAGAACAATCTCTAGCACTCTTTCTGCGCTTGGATGTCGGTGAAAGTAGCCCTTTCGGAATATGCATGTCGCTATCGCATTCGGTACATTTTATGCAGGCTGTAGACCTTGCCAATCTGGCAACTATAAAACGGCCGCTTACATTGGCCTGAGACTGGACAGATAAAGGAGAAAGCTGGTGCAAGTTGAGATGGTGGTGATGGCGGTGGTGAATGGATGTTCTCTTTTTGTCGCAAGCGGAAGCTTTGACAATCGATGAAGTCTTTCTGAGTTTGGATCTGTCAATCATCAAATTCGGTTCGCTTTTGGAGAGTCTTTCGGTCGTGTTTTCTGTAGACGACGACGAACTGGTCGAGGCTTCGCCGTCGCTGCCACTCTCACCACTGTCACAGCCGCTGCTGCTCTCGTAATTTTCGCCGGTACTTGTGTTAGAAGTTTCAGAAATTCGGAAAAGCCTCAAGTTTGAAATGTTTTGTTGGATCTTGTTCCTCATCCTTTTGGCATAAGACGTCTGGGGTTTCGTCTCGCTCTGGATTTCCACGACGTCGTCTTCTGAATCTTTCTGTACATTCGTGACTTGGTCTTCGGCCACTTTTTTAGATTCTTGTTTCTGGTGGCACTGCCTGTGCGATCGTTTGCTCTGAGATCGATACATGTTGACGTTCTCTGAGTTTAGAGGTCTGAAGATGGCTCCACAGAGAACGGTGTTTAACATAATCCCGGATGTAATCATGAAGGCCCCTCTCCAGTGGTAGCGTTCGATCAAGAATTCCGTCAAAGGGGCGAAGATAAAGGTACCTATGCCAGAACCAGCCACGGCTATTCCTAAAATGAATTAGGAGTTGGAAATTGGGTAAAACTAGTCATTGAAATTCACGTGCCCTGTTAAAGCGTTATAAAAACTTAATAATATTTAAAAATGAAAACAACCTGCGAGTGTCTTGGTTATGATGGTGCTTATTATGCGATTATGGCGCATTGACGGTTGTAAAAATGTGTGCACAATCTTCAGAAAAGCCATCAGTTTTTTTTACCTTTCAGTCACTCGTTCATATTTTCTACAACCTTATTATTTTCCTCGAACGGGTGGAAAACAATACCTATGACCTTACCCTTTATCTCTTTTTTTAATTTTAGCAAATCAGCTGAACGTACGGGAATTTCCATGAATTAAGATAACATATGTTTACAAACAAAGCTATCTGCCTATTGAGAAATATTTTCAAATTATGATAGCAATGTTTGCCATGGTTAATGGGAAAAAATGTTTCGGCGAGCTGGATTCTAAGTCTGAAACTGGAAGTTTTTCGATAAATTCTGCAAATTTTTATTTTGTAAAATTTCATAGTAAACTTTTTCAAAGCAAAAAGTATATAATTAGATATACTGACCTGTTGCAAAGGCTCTCTTCTTCTCGAAATAGAAAGCCACCACAACCACGGCAGGAACAAAGACCATGGACAGTCCAAATCCTGAAACTATTCCGAAACTGAAACACAACTCACCGATGCTGTTGGCGAAGGAGGCCGCGAAGCAGCCGAAAGCCGCTATCAGACCTCCGGCTATGGTGGTTGCCCTGCATCCGTAACTGTTAGTTACGGCGCTGGCAATGGGTCCGCAAATGGCCGGCACAGAGACAAAGAGAGAGCCGACCCAAGCTGTCGTGGCTTTAGACTCGCCGAAAACCTCGAGCAATTCGCCGAAGAGGACGCCGAAAGAAAAGCCACAACCGTCGGCGATGACGTGAGCGGCAAACGAGGCAGCGACGACCGCCCATCCCCAACCACCATCCGGGGCCGTTGACTGGACCTGCTGCCGCTCGAGATCTTTAGCTTTGCCCTCCGTCTTTTCACCGTCTCTTCTGCCAACCTGGCAAGTCTAAGAATGTCCCTGAATTGTCCGACTAACTCAGTCTGATGGTAATGTCGATTGATTCTTTCCAATTTGTCTTGAAACCTAGGATTATTTTTCGGATTACTCTGGTGCTTGCCAATTGCTGTTTCGGGTCGAAGCATCAAGCCAGAGCTTCATTTTGAGTTCCTTCGATAGAAAACTGAAGCTTTCTTGCTGATCCATCCATTAAGCCGTCTGTGTGGATTGAAGTAAACGCCTGATATTCGCACTTCTTAGTGGGGACAGCATCTTTTGTTTTTCATCGCTTAGGAGAAATGCACTTCACTCGTCGGCAAAAGATGCAAAATGTTGAACATCTTCAAACTATATACATTTAATATAAAAGACATCTTACGCTGAAGGACCAGTTTATTGCAACTTTACGTTCCGATTCTGCTATTTGTCAAAAACTAAAATAGACTAATAAGACTAAAATAACTTGCAGATTTAATTATCAACGATACAAAACTCCCTTCCGAAAACATGCTGCTAGAATTCATTAATCAACTGGAAGATCAATAAAACGACTTTTCCACATCCTCCGTCGTCTCCACCGCAGTACAACTGCCATACGAATCTCCCTATTGATCCGTCTTACCAGCAAATTCCCCGATGCGATGGCGCGCTTGCGCACAACATGTTTTGCTTTGCAACTGTACTAATTATTAACCATCTGTTTTTCAAACTAGCCGGGTTGCCTATTTTGCAAGGGCTCGTCACACTTCGCTTGGTAAGCCAACCTGCTTTATTTGCCTGACAAAGGCGTTTTTAATTATTTTTAAAGAATGCCATCTGTTTGAGAATAACACCTTTTGTTTGTACGAATTCGGGCGAAAGCATGTGGTTTTAATGGGTCACCCTCCAGAATCTCCTCGCTATCTCTCGACAACACCAGCTGGAAATAACAGCGAGGCCGGGGTTCAACAAACCAAGAAAGGAACATTTGTCGGTGTCAGCTGCGTTCAAGTTCAAATTAAAGGATTTTTTAAGATGTAGCGATAAGTAGAGACCAGTTTAAACTGATATCGGCAACTTTTTAATTTTTTTTAAAAATTGTATTAAATCTATTCAGGTAATGGACAGTCATGTTTAGGCAAGCAGTCAGTAATACCGATTGCGTGTCAGATGTGACACTCGGGAATTGCTGGCACGAGACCTCGTGTCCATGGTGGCAAATTAATTCTCAACTTAATCAACTGATTGACCTAACGAAGTCTACGAAAAAAAAATGTAGACCGCAGGCAACTGCATTTCCGCAAATGAGAGACTTACATGCAATGATAAAATAAGCGCAAAATTAAAAACATTGATTATGGGATAATGACACGCCATTTCGAGCTCCTTCCTCGCTGTCCTTTACTTCGAAACGTGGGCTGCGCCATCAGGTTTACCGTGGCTCGCTTAGGGACTTTGAATGCTTTTGGATCCTTTTGAATGCCAAATCTAAAATACTTCCTGGGCTACTGTTTATGATAATGATGATCTGATGACGGATGCAAGAAAACAAAATTAATGACCAATCACCAATCACTAAACATTTTTATTTTTAAACTCATAAGTTTCATTTAGCAATCAGACCGACAATGCTTCAGCGGAAAAGAACCCACAAAGGGGATAAATGGCCAATCTTGATCAAAATATGAGTCCAGCCAAAATAGTAAGTGAGACGTGAACATTTCAAAAGCACTTTTCAAGAAGCTTTTTGGGTGAACTCAAAATGCACAAAAATCATTGACAACGGAGACGAATCGAGAGAAGATATGATCGATCAACTGGTAACTTGAACGCAGACAATCCAACGAACTGAAAATGTATCAAAACCATCACTAAAACGTCTGCCATCGTTAGCTACGCTAGGCTGTTCTGCCGAACTCAACTCTACACAAAATAAATTAAAATAAATAAGTAAAAATTATATGAAATATAAATCAGTTAAGGCACCAAACTTATCGCCCGTAGCAGTGATCTGGTGATGACATAAAATTTGAAAGATTCTGTTTGATGTCAGATTTTGATGTCCGAATGAGTTTTACATGTCTCATTTCTGGCTATTTACTTTCAAATTTCATAAAAAATAAGGCTATATTCAAAATAACCAACTTAACATATGAATTGACGTTTGTATGTTATAATACCAATAACGAAGTCGAGAACAACCAACAAAAGTCAAGAGATGAAAGTCATAAAAACTATTATTATTATTATTACTTATATAAACATATGTGGAGTAGTCTATTTAGGTTCATCAATTATAACATTAATAAGCAAACCAATATTTTTGATCTTCAAATATTTGATTATCTCGAGAAATTGCAAAAAGCACAGAATTAGAAAGATATTAAATGAAAGTCTTAACAATGTCTGAAATTCAGCCAGGAAGACAAGACGTATTTTGATTATGAAATTTTCAAGTTTCATTTTCTGCAAAAGATGTCATCACCAACTAAGACTGCGGTAAAGCAAAAATCCGTTCTAATTCAACTTTGAGCGGGCACATTACATTATAGAAGCGAGTTGTTTATGGTAAATGTTTACGTATCGATCGAGTTGATGCAGACAAAAATGGTGCAACTGAAGGCTCGTGTCGATCGTGTTCCAACGTTAAAAGCAACTGTAATTTCTGCAAAAATAATTCTAGCCCCTGAAATATATCAGGATGAATAACATCAAAGAGGCAAAAAATTTTTTGTTTAAAAAATCAGACAAAAGGAATCTTTTTGAACACAAACAGAATTGGAATATTGTCAGATTTGAACAGAAGATGATTGTGTCAAAGTGGAAAGTATGGGAAAGAATAATCAAGGAATAGTCATGACGTCATCTAACAGAAGACAACAAATGATACTATTAATATGATACGATGTTCGACGTTTGCAAAGATCGGTCGCATCGGGTGCGATCGCCATCATCTAAATCGCCCGACAAACGAAAGATAACTTAAAGCAAACAAAAGCTCAAAATGAAAAGAGTCTCTAATTTGCCAATCTCAGAATCCACAATCAGAAACACCACTTTTCCTATCTCTCACTTTTTTCCATCTTTGTCCTTCTTCTTTCCAAACACGCTAAAGAAGCCGTGCTTGCTCTTTTTCTCGGACTTTGCCTTTGGATCTGATTCTAGGGTGAGCGAAGACCTGGTTTCCAAGGTAACGCTCGACCTGAAAGTGGGAGAACCGGCTGGCAGGGTACCAGAGACTGAATAAGGCCTTTCTTGGGCATGGTCGCCCTGTTAAAGAAAATAATTATAAATCAAATGATCTATAATAATATAATCAAATAAGGTATGCAATGGTTAATTATAAATAATTAATTGGTAGTGTAATTACTGGGCTCATTTTTTACATTGTGAAGCTTTATTCATGCTCTGCAAATGATTAAGTAGAAGCTAATGCTAAGGATCAGGGTGAGATCTCACCTGAATTTCAAAGGTGCCCTTTGTAGATCGTGTCAGAGAACCATAAGAGTTGCTTTCCTCACTCTCAGACGGGGGGTAGCTTCCCCCAAAAGGTGAGTGAGGAGGTGGAACGGAAGTAGGCAGCGGTGGAGCCTCTGTCAACATTTTCACAACAATTCGTTCATTCATTTGGTAAAATATAATAATAAAACGGACTTCACTTAATAGAATTTGACAATAAAGCTTTCAATTTGATTGAAAAGGCCATTTCTTTAAAAGGATTGAAAATTCGAACTCACCTCCAGAAATGCTGTCCTTTCTGGCAGAGACATCCTCTTTATCGACAGAGATGGTGACGTCCGTCTTCATTCCGTCGACGAACGCTGCCGACGAACCCTCGTTAAAGTCTTCACATTCGACTTTTTTGCTCAAACTGGAGACAAGGTTGAACTGATTTTCTGAAAAGAGGTGTTGCCCTCCATTTTCGTCGTTGTACTTCAGGAGCTGGAAGGCAGGGTGGAGTGCTAGAGATCAAAGCAATAAAAAATTAGTTAGTGATTGCTGGAGTAGTAAAAGTTCTAAACAAGTTAAACCGGACAGACTGAAACTTTAATGTTAAGGAAAAGAAATTTATATCTTAGGCAGAGTTTTAAACTTACTTAAACTTATACCTGGTTGTTATAATGAAATATACTTTAAATCAGATAACCTAACTAAGTAATTAACTACTTAGCTTGCTGAAGTTAAGAAGTGTTAATGCCAAAATTTGTGAAATGGTTAATATTTTTAAACGATGAAATGTGGAAACGTCGACCTTCAAGAATGACTGACTAGTTAGAAGCTCCATGGAGAGTGCAAAACATCAAACAAATTGGAAAATGTTGAGAACATCCACCGAACAAGCACGAATGAAATTCAGGCAGGGATGGCAACAATTATTTAGGGGAGGTTAGGCAGCTTTTGATAGTTAGAATAAAAACGAATAACATCAACGTAACTCGTAAGATATTCATAAAATTACAATGTATTTATGTCTAAAATAATGGAGATGCCGACGCATTATTAATATCATCATTACGACTTAGTCGAAGTCGGTCCAGTTTATATGCTAAAGGAGTGCACTGGGTCAGTTTGAAAGAACTATTTTTTGAAAAATTTAATTCTAAAGTCTAGGCTAGGGTGAAGCTTCCACATTCACACATTCTCAGATGAACTTACGCTGGGGTTCCTGATCTGTGATTATAAGGCATGAATGATGTAACATTAAATTACAATTCCAATACTAGAAACTAGTCCATTAATCTTCAAAAGTAAAATACATTTCAGAGTACAAAAACGTGATGGAAAATAAATCCAGCCAGTGGAAAAAGTGTAAAGTGGGTCATTCAGAGCTACTGCAAATGAAGAAATGCCTCTTATTTATATTTCCCTACCTGCATGGAATTTTATTTGGGAAACCCAATCTCCCATTTGATTGATGTCCTGTGCCATGAACAGGTATTCAGACCCATCTGTGAGAGCCAATCTGAACACGTTCTTCTTCCTCGTGTAATCTTGGGCTGCCTCGCACAGGGCACCGTGGATGGCCAGAGGAGGTGCCGAAGCCGCCTGCTGTATGTAATCTACGGGGGAGAAAATCACAGTCGAGCCAATTATCACCACGGTAACCACGATAAGGACAATGGAGACATGAAATTGTGATGTTCATCACTACAGCCACCTTTCTCATCTCTGAAGAAGCAGAGCAGTTGTCCACAAAGGACGGTGTAGTACGGCTTCCAGGACCTGATCGTGGCCTTCGTTTTCCCCTTCTGATACTGGTGCTTCCTCTCAAGGAATCCACATATGTCTACTGGGGGCAGTGAGCCCTGACTTTTGCACTCAAAAGGCTGTCAAATGATAATGATACCAAATTAGTTAACCAAATGATAATGATAACAAATTAATTAGTCAAATGATAATGATAACAAATTAATTAGTCAAACTGAATGATAACAAATTAATTAGTCCAATAATCGCAAAAATGACAATTCTATACCCATTGCATTGGTCGAGCCATTTAATTGTGCATCCACATAGTCGAAATCATTATTTGCAGCACATCAGCAATTTATCACCTTTTTATTGGTCTTCATGCTCAATGTCCTCTGCCTCTTTTCCTTCTTCTGCGAGTCGGTCCTCGCGACCTTCTTGCGGACGGGCGTGCCTTCGTCTTTCCAGGCGTCGGAAGTCTTGAGGCCAGAAGCGGATGTGGTCATGACGTGTTGAGGCGATGACTGAGAGGACAGAGACGGCGGTTGAAGAGCAGAGGTGGGGGAAAGATTATCAAAACTTGTTTGTCTCTTAATGAGCTGGCTGACTTCATCTTTTGACAGTTTCTGGTCTGGACTATAAAGATCATCATCATCATCATCATCATCAGCATCAGCATCAGCATCAGCATCAGCATCAGCATCATCATCATCATCATCATCATCATCATCATCATCATCATCATCATCATCATCATAGTTACTAGGAGCCACATGACTTTAACATTAGCTTTGCAATCACTGCTGTTGCAACCTACTTGTCGACGTCATCGACCTCTCTCAGCCTCCTTATGTCTTGGAACTTTCTATGGTCTTCCTCCTTTCTTCTTTCCTATTATTCGTTGTCATTGATTAGTTGTTAATTACTATTTTTGGTGATTGTTAATTAATTAATTGCTACTATTAATTATCATCGAATCTGTCTCAGTAAATTTGTATATTTGATCAATCATTATACTCAACGCTTAAATGTGAAATCCTCTATTTTGTACAACTGCATGTTTGTTTTGGAAGCAAATTAAATAACTTAAGCGACCAATATTTTTCTCTTGCAGAATAATTTAAGATTTCAATGTTGGATCAAACCTAACCTCCAATATTCTCTCTTGTTCTTTTCTCTTGAGTTCCTCCTGTCTTTCTCTTTCCTTCCTTCGTTCTTCTTCCATTCTCATCTTCTCCTCCTCACGTTTCTGCTTCGAGAAGGCATCCTCGAGCTACAATGAAATCATCGTCGTCGTCATCATCACCATCATCATCATCATCAGAATCATAGTCACCACTAATATCATCGCTCAAACCACGATCGTTGCTGACACCATTATTGCCGCCAAAAAGTAATCGCAGCCATCACCCGGCCATCGTCATCATCTCGGGCTAACTAACCATGGTGAATCGCTTGAGTGCACCGAATCGATCCTCCTGCGCGTAGACCATCTTCTCGAAGTCCTCGTGCTTCTGGATGAGCAACTCGACCGCCTCGATCGAATCGCCGATGCTCCTGTCGTCCAAGGTGGATTTCTTCTGACTCAGCCACTCTTCTAATAAGTCGGCATCTCGCTTGAAGACCTGAACGAGTAAGAGCTGACGATTAGATTTCATGTTCAATAGTTTATTTGGTTGACTGATTAATAAATGGATTGAAAAAATGACGGAGCCACTCGTTTGTCGATGTATTCGTGCGATACACTCGTTCGCCATTTCCTCCACCAACCTCGAGATCGAGACTCTGGTCGTAGAGGATTCTTCTCTTTTCCCAGGTTTGGAGGAGTGAATTGAACAGGACGTCCAAGTGGTCGATCTTTCCTTGGATCTACGTTAGAAATTAACATTGAAATGTAATTAATTAAATTCTGTTGATAACTTATTTATTACTAAATGAAATGGTTAAACATTAGTTAGTCTGTAATATTAATAACTATTAATAGTTTAATAATTAAAGTCATACAACTGCCATACTGCAATTTATAGACTACTTTATAGAAATTAACCTGTGCTGCCAAAAAGTTCTTCTCAGAAATGAGGGCTCTGCCCCTCATTTCAAACTTTCCTTTTTCCTTGACCTTCTTGTCGATCTCGACCTTGTTTTCCTTGTGCCTCGAGACGAGAAGTTCGGCTCCGGCTACGTCGCGAGCCAGTTCGTCTGCAGTTATCCTTGCTTGCATCTCATTGCACCAGGCGCTGTAATTGATCAGACGTTAATTTAATAAAGTAATAATTGGTAAGATAATGATATAGTAAAATAATACTTTTATTATTTGTTGAAGGCTATTATGAATTTTACAATAATATATAATTAATATCATTTCATTAAATAACAAATAATCAATTTTGTTAGAGCCATAAAGAATTTTAATAAATCCAATCATTAAACAACATTCATCCCTTTTCCATCCTCACTAAGCTCACCAAAGTCCCCTGTAGTCGTCGAAGTACATCTGCACGTCTTCCATCTGATGAAGCCTCTCTAGACGAACTGCTGCCCTCTCCTTGAGGTTGATCCAGGTAAACTGAAGCTCTTCCAACTTCGGCTCGATGTGTTCCCTGGCATCGGGGATGAGTTCCAGGAGTTTTTCTGCAGTGTTTGAAATGGCATCGACCTGTTTCTTGATGGCAGCCAAATCTTGCTGTGTGATGAACAGAAAGTGACGAAAAGAAACATATTAGAAATTTACTCAGTAAGAGATTTTTAACCTAAGTACAATTCTAATTTCAGCAATCTTAATTCGTTTATTAATAATTTACACATTTAATAATCTATGAATAAATTCGTTTATTAATAATTTACACATTTAATAATCTATGAATAAATTCGTTTATTAATAATTTACACATTTAATAATCTATGAATAAATTCGTTTATTAATAATTTACACATTTAATAATCTATGACCCGATGTAGCTCGAGCGATAATCCTACGTCGAAGTGCTCGTGTAAAATTTGAATTCATCCGCAAACCTCAAGAGCTTTGTGTTTGACAATGAGAGTGTTGACAGATTGGATGTCCTGTCCGTATTCTTCCGAGCAGGCGAGCAGGCTCTTCTCGTCCATCCATTCGATGGCGTCATCGGCATCCCTGACGAAGGCGTGAACCTTTTTTGCACCTTCGAGGGAGGCCAGTCGAGCCCTTGCAAGTTCCTTGACCTTGATTTCGTGAATAAATAAATTAATATATTAAATAAATTAATTAATTAAATAAATAAATAAATTAAATAAATATCCACAAGAATCTTCAAAAGCATCTGAAGTCTATGATTATCAAAAGCTGAAGATTCACAAGTCAAATTGATGAAAAACATAATAATTGAGAAAAATAAAATTCATTAGAGAACAAGAGCATTTGAAAACTGAATTCCATAAAATTGTTTGTTTGTCTGGCTGGTTGCATTTCTTAAATATTCTTTAGAAATGGTCCACACTTTACCAGGGCAATCTTCTTAATTAACATTATTTACGGAGCAAAACAAACATAGGAATCTGAGCGTGACGAGCGACATTCAAAGATAAATATATAATATATTTCAGTAAAATCTAAAAGAAATATCAAAATCCAAGAAGCACAAACCTCATTCCAGGCCTGGTTGACATTTTGACACCTGGTTTTGATGACTGACGTCTCACCGTGATTTGAGGTCAGGAGACCTTCGGCCAAACCGTTGATGTTGGAGACTTTCTCTTCGCTTGCGTCCAAATCTTGAACGAAGTCGTTGAACCTCTGTTGGAGAATCTGCAAGGGATCCGAATTATAGAGATATTTGACAACTCAATTGAATTCGTTTTTAATATATAAATATATAATAATATAATAAATAAAAATTTTCAAAAGAAAAAAGTGTTTCACAGGATCTCGTTACCTGGACGTGTTCGATGTCGGTGCCGTAGTCGTCCGATCCAGCCACCGCAGACTTTTCTTCGATCCATCTCAGCACCTCCTCCGATTCCCTCAAGAACTCAAACAGCAGTTTCTTTTCCGACAGCTTCACTTTCCTCGCTGCGGCGAGATCCAACAACTCCTTGTACCTGTGGGAACAATTAACGAATCAATCAACCAATCAGTGATCATTTGCTTCAATCAATCTTCAATCAGTCAATCCTGGCCACCAACAGACCTCATTTCAGTCAACAACTGATGCTTCTTGATGTTTTCTTTGTCAAAATGATCTCTGGCAACAAGACCCTGATTGAGAGCATTCAATTTCTCAATCTTTGAGTTGAAGTTCTCAATGTCCAGAACCAGAGCTTCGAGTTTCTTCAGGAGGACCTTGAGAAATTAATTATTAATTATTATTATTATTATTAAGAGTTTATAAATTATTACAGTTTAATAATTACACTTTAATCGTTAAGAAAGCTATAATTAATTATCTCATAAATAATAACTTTATAGTGAGAAAAGAACCAACAAAAACAAAATATCAAATAACCGATTCCAAATAGTTGCCAGAAATAACTACTTGACTAAACATGTCATCATCATCATCATCACCTCAGCCGAAACAAGGAACAAACCTGAACAGAGTCTTCATCTTTCCCGAAATCTCTGGACATGAGGTACGTCTTCTTCTCCGAGATCCACTGCTTCGCCTCTTCCGATTCCACGTAAAACTGGAAGAATATGGTCGACAAGTGGTTTGAGGACACGGAGATATGAATTTAATTTTTTGATTTTTTATAAATTTCTAAAGAATGCCAATAAAATAAAGTTTATTTATTTGTTGTTGTTTTTTTACAATGTCTCTTTCACTTTGTATTTCAACTTTACACAAGTAATGACAACATCGACATCATCAGAAGTGCTGTACTACGGCAATTATGACAGAATACAATCAACAAGTTATTAAGTTAACAAATATTATTATTTCTTAACAAATATTATTATTACTTCTTAACAAATATTATTACTTCTTAGCAAATATTATTGTTCCCGTTGTAAACCCACCGTCTGAGACTCGACAGCATCGAGCAGTTTGTTCTTCCTCTCAGTGGACATCCTCTTGAGTCTGTTGTGTTCGGTCAGCAGCATCTTCAGCCGTTCCTGAATCTGGTCCGAGGCAGGGTGCTTCTTCTCGACCATGTGGCTGGCCATGGACACCACCGCCTCGACGAGCGGCTCGCGGGCCACGATCTCGTTCTCCAGTGCCTGGAGGAAGTTAACGATTGAATGATGGTGATGGTGATGATGATGATAATGATAATCCGGTATTATAATGTAAAAAAGAAAATGCTTTAAGTTTATAGTATGCCAATTTTTAATAAAGCAATGATATTCAGACGGATCGAGTCTCAAAATTTCCTTGTTCATCATCATCATCACCTGGTGTTTCTTTTGGAGGCTGAGGACCGAGTTGAGATTGTCGCCGAGGTCCTTGTTGGCAGCTAGCGGCATCTTCTCTGCCATCCATCCCAGTTCATCCTCTGCATCCCTGAAGAACGTGTGCAGCATGAGACTGTCTTCGAGGTTGTCTCTGCGAATCTGGCACGGTTCGTTTAGGTTCTGGTATCTAGGTCAGTGCAAAAGGAGTGTTAAAAGTCATGTCATGATTGGTTAAGCTCAAGAGGCATTATGCTATTGAGTTAAGTAATTTCCTCCTTATGAATATGCATATTCTTAGTCATTGATGACTATGAACCTCTCATTGAGCTGCCTTGCACGAGCAACAAGTTCATCTGCCATGAAGTGCTTCCTCTTCTTGAACTCTTGACCTCTGCCCCTCAGTGAACTCAGCTTCTCTTGTTTCTTTGAGATGTCTTCCTCAAGAACCTAAATTTAGAAAAATAAATGTTAAAAATAGAAATACAACGATAACAATAATCATCATCATCATCATCACACCTGGTGCTTCTTGAGCAGGTTCTGCACTGTAATGACATCCCTTCCATGATCCTCAGATGCCAGGTGACCTTCAAGTTCATCCATCCATGTTTCAAGGTCGTCGCATTGTCTTTGGAAGTCGAGCGACTGCGAAGAAGATTGCAACGATTGTTGGAAAGATGATTTCATTTTTAAAACAAACGCTTAACGCTGAGAACATGTTCTCCTCGATGGCAGATGAAATGTCGTTCTCGTCGGTTTGTTAATTGTGGCGTGTAATAATGACATTGTTTAGTATAGTTGTGTAGTGATACAAGCTATATGGGGCACTTAGACCATTTCTATGGGGCATCTCCTGAGAGCACTTTGTGGCGAGTTGGGTTGCGAACGCAAACTCATAACAATTGTTTAAAATTCACTGTCACTGGTGTTTAACCATTTGTGCTAACTCGTATGACCATTTATAAACAATTATCAATCAATCAATCATATCAATCATATCAATCACTGACCTCATAAGCCTCTTCCAGTCTCTTCTTCTTTTCCTCCGAGGCCAACAAAAGATCAGACCATGCTGCTTCCAGCTGTGCCATCTGCTCCTTCATCTCAGGACTGGCATAGTGCTTGCTGGAAATGAATCCTTCCCCTTCCTGCGAGTGGTAAAAATAATGGCTAAGATTGTTAATTATTGTGACACAATATTAATATTATTATTATTATTGATATCATTAATATTATTAACATCGCTAATATCATCAGTACAACAACGGTGTCAACAACGCCAAAGCAAGCATCGTACCTCGACGACAACATCAACCCTTCTTCTGTTGGCGACCACTTCTGCCTGGAATGCTTGGTGCTTCTGGATCTTTCCTTTCAGGTTGAACGGATCCCTGTAAGATTCATCCATGGCCAGCTGCATCTTCTCTCTGATCCAGGTCTGCACCTGAAGTGTTGAGGTCGACAGATTAAGTGCATGTAAATTAAAACTGCGAGCAGATGTTTTGGTCCAGATGAAAATGAGGCCACAAGCTGACTATTAGATCAATAAAAAAAAAAAAAAATAATAATAATAATAATAAAATAAAAATAATGATGATGATGATGGTTATAATTTTATAAAAGATGACTAACGTCATGAATGGAAATGAGGAACGACTGGTAGTCCTTGGAGTCGTTAAGTCTCATCCTTCTCAACTCGG